>SDVV010003489.1:1025-21301 GCA_016164225.1 Gammarus roeselii | reverse complement strand
TTCCTACCGAATCCTTCAAATTAACACACCAACATGGATGATCAACCCACCACCGGTCAACCTAGACCTGCAAATCTACCCTAAAGCCACTACTCCAACCAACGCGTACCGGCAGGAATTCCTAAGACTACTCGAGGAAGAATATTTAGAGCACCGCCACATATACACTGACGGCTCCAAAACCGCGGACGGAGTGGGAGCCGCCACTGTGTGCGGGGACACCCCACTCTCGGCCACCCTCCCACAAGAGGCCTCCGTGTTCTCTGCGGAGCTTCGTGCACTTGAACTAGCTGTCTCTATTGCAAGAACAAATCGCTTCCCCAAATACGTCGTATTTTCAGGCAGTCTGAGTGTCGTCACCCAGCTTAAAACACTGCATTATGAACATCCTGTTCTACGTAAGATGCAGCACGATCTCTTTGTGATAACTGAGACGGGTCAGGCAGTGGAGTTCTTCTGGATCATCGGGCACGCGGGAATAAGAGGAAACGAACTTGCGGACTCGCTTGCTAAACTAGCATCTACTCACCCAGAACAATTTTTTGCAATACATTACCGTGACTGGTTTCCTATCATCAACTCCCATATAAAATCCCGATGGGATGAAATGTGGCAGCAGAGTGGACAAAAGATGCTTTCAGTCAAACCCTCAGTCGGAGAATGGGAAACGAAGTTCACCAACAGAAAAGACCAAGGGTTCATCAACCGCTTGTGCACGGGACACACGTGGATAACTCACAACCACCTGATGGATGTCGACATAGGACCAAACGCGCCACCTTGCCCCTGTTGCCACCAAGTGGCTATCAGCGTGAAACACTTACTGATGGATTGCAACGCACTCGCGGCAGGCCGACGAGCGTTCCTAGATCCCCCGTGCAACCTACAAAGCCTACTCACGCGGCAACCTACCGTAAAAAGCTTATCGCTCTCGGAAAACACACCGGACTAGACGAAGCTGTCTAAACCTCAAACACCTGTGCAAATGAGGTGGTCCCTCCACCTCATTCCGCACAGAAGCAACACATTTTACGAAAATGCGCATTAACTCTATGCTCTCTCGTACGCGCTAGTCCGCGAATATGCCACAATTAAAATATGTACTGACTTCATCTTGAGAAAACTAATATTTTCGCACGCGAGGCCGTGCGGACTTACCTAAATCAACGACGGTCGCGCCCTACGGGGGAGCCTATTATGACTCACGTTGAGGCTCTGGTGGAAATGAGGCCCAAATCAAATCAAAAACAACATGCCTATTGGCCCAAACTAGGTTGCCTTTTTATAGCAAGTTCTGAAGTAGAACGTCTATGAGAGCTTCATGTGTCATTTCTGTTATAGCATCAAGAAATGAAACTGTTCAGCTGTTTATCGGAAGTTTATGTAGAACTTATCGAGCCGAGACTTAGACGTTTCGATTGTATTGCCGTGTACTATCTCCGCTGCAAGTTTGTTCCATTCTTCGACAACTCAATACGTGAAGAAATTGCGCGTGATGTCGAGTGAGAAACTTTTCCCAACTATTTTGTATCCATTGTTCCTAGTCATTCCGTTCGTATCTATACTGTAAAAGCTTGCTGGGCCGGTTTACCTCTAGACCTACGTCTACTGAGCCATATAGGCTCATTGGACGTTGGTCTAAAGGTAGAACGAAGTTCGTGTGGATGGATCATGTGAAGCAGGCGTTGGGAAGGAAAGACACGTGTGTAGAGGTAGTAAGAGAGCGTGCAATTAATAGTCGTGACTAGAAAACTGCTGTGAACGGATGTAAATGGATGATTCTTTTGACGCCACCCTGATGAGTTTTCCCACCCTTAGCAACTCGTTGGGAAACAATGCCAAGAGCGGGAAAGTACATCAGGGCGGCGTCGAAAGTCTTGTGAATCATCCATTTACAACCCGGTCACACTGACGGGCTCTGCTGCTGACACTGACCCTCCCTCTCCCCCTCCTTCTTCAGTGTTGACGGCCGGGCCGTTTAACACGAAAAGGCTAAGTGGTGTGAGAGAGGTATTTGAGATGCACCTTGCCGATAGCCACTCCTCCTTCATTGGGGAATTCAGACTAGTTTCTCTACCTTTTTGCAGTTTTTATTTCAGTTTCGCTACACTGAGTGCAGATTTCATGCGTAGGATTACCGTTTCCTGTCTTATCTTCTCCCTCAGCATGTGTTGGGGCACTTAGTCCCCAGCACCTTGCGGACGACTGCGATTCCTTAGGGCTTTGATGCAGGGTGGAGTTCGCGATAATGCTCCAGCGGGCATTATCAGGACTACATAGGCTCTGAGGCAAACGATAACTTGCAGGTAACAGACAGCAGCAGCCTATTGACTCCAACGTGCAAGAAATCCGTCTCTCCAGTTTAATTTAATCTTACTAGTCCTTTTCTCTGCCTCCGACTTAGGTCGTGATAGCAGCCCCGCAGCTGAATACACCCTGCTGGTAGCTTCCCTCCAGCGTCACCTGCCTCAGTTTGTACGCCGATGTCTCCTTCTGGCCGACAGAACTATAGCCAGGAAGACCACCAAAATCATCGTCGCAATTATTCAGTGAGTGTGCTTGAGCCACCGTTGCTGGTTGAGGCTTGGATGCATGCGCTTACCCTATGAACTCTTCGCACAGTTCAATCCTCCTTTCACTATAATAATTTTATAACTCTTCTAATGGCTGCAGCTAATTTTGTATTGTTAAATAGCAATGATGAAATTGCCATCACTGCTTAGTTTCATTTGAAACAACCCCGAGACGGCCTTATCAGTGTCCGGCGTGATTCTCCTGCTACTCCATCAAGACTGGAAGTCCAATTAATAACCTGGCTCAGAACTACATCCCTTTCATTCTCGATGAACGCTTCTTCCACGTTAAAATGAAAATCTGCCCGCCCTTTCTCCTATACGCACAGTAGACACAGACATCACTGGTTAGTCTATCATGCCTTGCTTACCGGATAATGCTAATCAGCACGCAATCTTCGTTGATCAACCTAATGCCAGTGAAACTAGTAGTACAAATTATAGCTTTTGTGATTTCGATTCTTTCGCTAGGAAAATAATTCTCTCTACTGTAGCAAGAGCCATGTGGTTTAGCATTGCGCTTCTGTTTCTATTCAAACGAATCTTGAAGAGAAAACATTACTGAGGCGCATTTACGAGGGAATCTTGATAATATTAGTTGAAAGTTTTTTGACCGATTTAGACCTTTGTGTCTTTTAACCTCATAAGGGAATTTCGGAAAAAAAAAATCGTCGACTGTCCCCGAGTTTTTAAGTAAAAATCTGGCTAAATGTCTGCTAGGTACAGCGGGGCGTCTCCTGCACTTGGCGGTCTAAATGTCTGCTAGGTACAGAGTGGAGTCTCCCGCGCCCAGCTGTCTCGGCCGGCTGAACCCACAAACTCCCAACCCCCTCCCTACCTATATAAGCGAGGTCTGCTGAGCTCCGTCAATCACAAGGGCTACTAAAGCTGCTTACCGTAAGGAGTGCATTGTTAAGAAAGCAGGGGGAAGAGGAGGCCCCATATGGCTCTTACTACATTGAAGTGAAAGTTTTTTATCGAGATAATAAAAGTTATATTCTCTTCCACTCGTAAGAGTCATATGGTATAGCATAGAAAAAATCATGTAGCGCAAGCTGGCCTATGCCAGAAAAACGCAGCAGTCGGATGGATCGGCTGCATCTTGAACTGGGTGTTCCCAACGAAGCGCTTGCCGTGAAAGGAAATAACACATTTGTATAAGTGGTGCTAAGAACTGTGATCATAGACCAAGACAAATATTGCTTGGTGCCTACGACGGCCAATATACTGGCTCATAGCGGCAGAACAATATGCGGGCCTAGAGCATGAGCATCTAAATGATAATTATGTGCATCAATATGCACTGCCTTCTAGTATGTGTGTGAATGAAGTCAGGAAGTGGCAGTAGGATCCTCAATATTGAAGTATCGATCATGTGTACCATAGCTAAGGTAACCTTGCCGTACAGTGAGTCGGATGAAGTAAATATATACTGAGGAAACCGTCGTAATCCTTTTCCTGTAGCCGTAGTATTGTAAGATGACCTATACACGTACCCTGTAATATGTGCCAAAGTTTCTGGCATTACCTAGCGTTATGTCACGAGCCTTTGACGTGAGAGGGACTATCCAACTGGTTCTTAGTGAGATGCAGGGTTATTTAGGGTTCAACACTGCTAATAGGTACTTGTGCCCGAACACGTGGGGCGACTTCCAGAATTCCTTGGGTATGAACGCGTCCAAGCGAGAGATGAGGCAGATTTTCTGTCGTCGTGAGCTTTAGTGAAGGCATGCGGTGTGGCTGCATTATATACGAGCAGATGTAATGCCCCACCGATGATGAAGTAGGATGGATGTGTGTATCAAACTGCAAAGGATTGATCAAAAATTTAGAGAAAAGTGGAGATATGTATTATGCATTGTATAAAACAATGACTGAATATCGTACATAAGTTAGGGTAGTTTACGATAGGATGATTACTTCTTTTAACATATCATAGCATGAAGCTGATGCCCATTAAATATCTTGTATCAACAGCTAGGGATATTGTTCTATAGGTTAGGTTGCGTAGGTATTAATGTATCCAGTAGTGTATGGTAACCCTTTTGCACGATAATGTATGTAAATGCCTACATTATACCGACATTGACCGTGAATACGCCTACATTATACCAGCATATGCCGACATATGGCGGGATCAAACCGTGAATACAGCTACATTATACCAGCATATTGCGGCATCAAACCGTGAATACGCCTACATTATACCAGCTTATACCGGCATATGGCGGGATCAAACCGTGAATCTAGCTACATTATACAGGTATATGGCTGTATCAAGCCTTGATGCAATGCATGAAAAATCTCGAACATTAGAGGAAACCAAATTATCAATTGCGGTAATGAAAGGGTGTCGAGTATAAGAAGTGTAAAATTGCATAATGAAAATCAAATGGATATATGACTTTGTTTTAAAATTATTGGTAATGAAACATGAGGAGAGAGAATCATGTCACCAAAGATTGGAAAATCCGACCTCTCTGGTAACATGTATGAAACGAGATTGATTGCAAAGTAGAAATAATTAGGTGTTAAGTTATCAAAACTGCAAAGGATAGATCAAAATGTAGAGAGAAATGGAGATATGTATTATGCATCGTATTAAACATTGACTGAATACCGTCCATAAGTTAGGTTAGTTTAGGAAAGGATGATTACTTCTTTTAACATAACATACCATGAAGCTGATGCACATAAAAAATCTTGTATCAACGGCAGGGATGTTGTTCTATGGGTGAGGTTAGGTTGGGTAGTTATTAATGCATCCAGTAGTGTACGGTAACCCTTTTGCTAAATGTGTGTAAATGCCAACATTATACCGACATCGACCGTGAATACGCCTACATTATACCAGCATATGCCGACATATGCTGGCATATGGCGGGATCAAACCGTGAATACAGCTACATTATACCGGCATATGGCGGGATCAAACCGTGAATAAAGTTACATTATACCGGCATATGGCGGTAACAAACCGTGATAAAATGCACGAAAACTCTATCGATACTAGATAATTCCTGGTTAGAAAAGGTTAGGATAGGTTAAGATGATTAGTTCTTTTCTCCTAACATGACGTGAAGCTGGTCCACATTAAATATCTTGTAACAATAACAAGGGATTTTGTTCTAATGGAAAAAACGTATATCGGAGGTAAAGTGCCTCAGATGTTAACCGATCCTGTATATGCATTCAAAATGTGTGTGTCTACATTGTATCGGTAACTATCCCTGTATACGACGTCATTATACCGTGCCCGGTGCTGCATATGCGTACAAAGCGTGTATGTGTGTACCTGGTGTGTGACATTAGAAGGAAAAGTATGTAAAATAAAGCCATGTGGAATGGATTTGATATGTACATCGCACAAAATAATGACTAAATATCATACGTATCCATCAAACTTGAATGAAAATATATAATTTTTAGTTATGTTGGTTAGAATGACTAGATCTTTGAACCTAACATCGCGTATAACTGATCCACAATAAAAAAGTAACAAATTGAAGTGCATTAGTTCTCTTGGATCCTACCTGCTGAGTCTCATCCAAACATGTAACAGAGATATCGATGAATTTTAAAATCTAAACATCTGGAAGAGGATATTTGGTGAACCAAATTTGAGGAGATGTATTCAACTGCTTTTGATATAATAAATATACAGCCCTAGTGGATAGATTCATACATATCAATATCATACATAACCATCAAACTAGATTATAATACATTACTATTGGATGGACTGAGTTAAGATGCCTATGTAATAATGTATTAGGCAGTGTATGGTAACTCTTTTTTGCATTCATCGATATTTGATCGATATTGTCCTACATTGATATATATTTTGCTAATTATGTACCTTGGACATGGTTTATATCCTAGGGCTTGTGGATTGCGTACCTAACAACGCAGATCTGTAGTAAATATGTTGGAGTGAATTTATTCAATATTTGATATAGACAGAAATGGTAGGAGCATCACATCCATCATTGCAAAAAATTCATATTCCAACAGTAAAATCATACATAAATTTTGCTAACGCTTTAACACTCGTAACACTTACTGACGTATGGGGTAAGCTTACACGAACGTTTTCAACTCAGAAGTCCACAAACAAGCGATGACCTAACATTACTTGAAACTGGTCGATATTACTGGACTTGTTACAAGCAAAGTGAAAAAATATATATATATGTAGGCACACCATCTGCTAAAGATTGGTAAAACTACAGAGTCGAGTGGATAGATTTGATGAGGATGAAGGTTGAATCAATGAAAAAATACCTAACATTAGTATGAAACGGAGAAAAATATACAATCCTTGGTAATTTTAGGTCAGGATGAGTTGAGATTAAGGCCATCATTACAGAGCTAAAGTGAAGACTGTTGAAGGGGATCTGGTGAATGGTCAAAAAAGTCAAATATTCCGAATTAGAACAGACTCATAACAAAGCCTGAATTACTCAATAAGCTTTTAAGTGTCTGAACTGCAAACGTCTTACAAACATTTATATAAGTAGGACTTGCGGGAATAAGCATCAAGTAAAGACCGTCGATTGGATAACCTAATTGAGATGAACATTAAATTATTGAAGAATTTCAACATTAACACTCGACACAAATCCGGCAGATTAGTTCTCCAAGGCAACATGGAACCAGACCCAAATGCAGTGTCGAGAAGTAAAACCTACCAATTTTTGAAGCATTATATCCAATTAAGCGTATTTTATACCCAACATTCCGTAAACTTAGGCAAAAAATGTAAAATAAGAACTATACAGTAGCTTAATAAGATTCTCTACTCTACCCTTAGCAACAATGATAAACTAATATATACGGTGAATCCTACCGCACCCAGATGATAAATCCTACTCAATTATGGAAAGGTGTATGGTCAATCGATACACTATGTCGATGAATACTACCGATCATATATGAATAGAAATAATCCTGCACTTTAACTCCTAAGGTGGTCTGGTTCATGACTAAGAACATATACTAACATAACAGCCATATCAAGAATATCTGACATTTAACACCGACTTCATGAGAATATTGTTATTTATATTACGATACCATTCAAATCTACAACATATTACTAGGCCTACCTGATGTTATGCCTCTTGCAGAACAAAAAATCCAAGCCCACTGTGTCATAACAATAAACTCTAAAATGCTGTACTAGGTCACTTCTCAGCAATCTACCACTAATATATAACAAATTTAGAGGTAACACCCTGTCACGTACAATACTTCAGACGTACCTTGCATCTGTTTAACCCATCGTCTCTGAACAGCATCAAGCAAAGTCACATCCTGGACATGACCAAAAATCTATACACAGGTACAGTGGTCAAGAATGAGTTTCAAAGAGTGTGTGGCCATACAAAGCTAGGCTTCTGTTCACTAACAATCTAAGTAGACCACTACAACAATGAGCAGCTTGTCGAATAACCTCACTAAGAAACCCATAGAACTTGAGATCGACATCGATAGGGCCATACATAATTCACGTTGAACATAGATGAACTCCAAAATGACAACCAAAGAGTGTGAACCATCTCTACACCAAGACCCATCCATCCAGTAAATCGTCTTCTAAAACGTTAAACTACACATTTGGTAGGGATCAATTACGAAAATTCCACAAAGATACAGTAGACTTACACCTCTTAAACATACATTCCTATGATTATCGTGGAAAAAAATAACCTACAACAATAACATGTATGAATAGCTAAATAAGATTCTCTACTCTGCTATAATTCACATAAGAAGTGTATGACATTTTGTTATCCATCCTAATAAATCGGTATATTTACACGAACAAGCATAAACAGACAAAGCTTTTGCCTAGGGGACTATCTAACTCCTCCTAGATACTGATCAATGGTCGTACAATAAATGTGCAACAACCTAATAGCAAGACCAAATTTGTAACAAATCGTCTGTTCTATATCTAAAATAACCACGTCAAATATTGTATCAGGATGCAAGAAGATGTATAAAACATTACAAATAACCAACAGATTGCATTGAAGATAGGAATTCAACAGAAAACATACAAAGCTGAAAGACCTGTACTAAAACTCACGAGGTATAACAATGCAAGAAGATTAATTCTCTAGCATCCAAAACATTCATTAAAACCGTAATGAAGGAGAATGAACTAGCATGTAACCAAACGAACAAGAAATGTGAATAAGATACCTTGACATACGAGCGACAGAAGTGAAACCAATCGTAAATACGGTAACCACGGCTAAATCATGAGAGAATTTTTTATATGTACATTTTAAATACTAAAATCTTATATATACAAATAAAATACCAAAATTCTGTTACCAAAAGTGGCTAAAATAGTCTGGAAGATGCAAAACATTGCCTAAAATTCAATATCAGGTTGGTACCGTACGGGGCCATTCGCACACTGAGGCTGCAAATTGAGTTATAAGACATACCTACCACATTAATCCTATAGAAGAATATATAGTGATAAATGAACGAAACAGACAAAAATATCTCAACCCCCCAACGACTACGAACCCACCAATCAAGCATGGATTGAGTGATATATACCACAACTAGATAAGAATACCAACATATATATCCACAGAAAAAATATATAGAAACTATAAACCAGCCATAAATATATAACGATATATACACTCACAACGTAGCAAACGTGCCACCGAAACAAATTTATAAGACAAGGAACAGGCAAGAGCAAAGTCACAAAATTTTCCAGGAGCGCATCCAACTTTCTACCTAGGGTGGGTTTCTCTACCGCACCAATGCCCCCTCCAGAAAACTTGCTAAAACACAATTCATACCAGAATCTAATAGACATATGTATAACGAGCAACAGTTACTGAACAATTATACTCCACTACAACCATCTAAAAAAGAAAAACTTGAATATAAATACATTATATATCAAAACACGGTACAAATTAAAATGTTAAAAACATAAACCATGCTAATGAATTTCCAAATGCTGTCCGTTCATCCGTCCCTCCATCCGAATGAGACAAGGTTGCATGCAATGCCCCGGTGAAACGCGAACACCTGAGGTAGTGCGTAAACGTTCTATTTAAATAACCTATTTACATATAAAAAGCCTAGTAATATATATAACCTAGTAACATACCATAAGAATAATCCGAAAGCTGTCCATCCATTCATCAGAATGAGTCATCCGTTTGCCGCCTGTCTGACTTCGGCCGTCCCTCTTCCGCTTTGCCCCCTCCTCCCCCCCCCCTTCCGTCCGTTAGCTGACTCGGGCACCAAACCAGTTTCGGTACCCTCCGCTCCCGCCCCCCGTTTCTGCGCGAACCCCCGTACGCCCGGTTGAGTCAAGTTGCACCGTACCCGCCCCGTCCACCAAAATGACTAGAATGCCGTTTTCGCGACTATATATACTACTCCTACTCACTGATCCAACCCACCGTAAAAAGCTTATCGCTTTCGGAAAACACACCGGACTATATGAAACTGTCTTAACCCCTAACACCTCCATTACGCACAGAGATACATGTACAATACATTTACAAAGATACACGTTAACTTTTTTCTCTCTTGTACGCGCTAGTACATGAATATGCCACACTTGAAAAATGTTCTTGGTTTCATCTTGACAAAACTAATATTTTCGCACGCGAGGCCGTGCAAAGTCACCGGAATCAATGACGGTCGCGCCCCACTGGGGAGCCTGTTATGACTCTCGTTGAGGCTCCGGTGGAAATGAGGCTCAAATCAAACCTAATTGCCACAGCTATTAAGCGGTGGCCAAGTGGTAAGTGTTTCCGACTGCAGTGTCAGCCTCTGGTGCTGCATGTCGCGAGTTCGAGCCTGGGCAGGGACACGGCGGTCTTGTGGCGGGGAGATTGGGCTTTTCCCCCGTCTGTGTCTGCCTTACTTAGCCACCCTCCTAATTAGGGGGAAACGGCTGTATTTCTATACATACATTAAGCGGCAATTGGTGTCGAGCGTATAGTTGGACTAGATTTTTTGGTAACCCCTCTCACTGTAGAAAGCCTAATCGCTTTCGGTTAACTTAGTGGCCTATACAAAGCAGTTTAAATATTAGATAGCAATACAAACGATATGCTTCTCCCACCCCTAATGTACTTTGGTATATTAATCAAGGACCACAGCAACGAAGATCTTTTGAGAGCTGGTAAAGAAGATATGTTACCGATATGAAGAAAACACTGCGGTAGATACTGACACTTGGTCGAATCCCCCAAGAAGGGGGGTAGCCAACGGCAATTCGCGCATCACACTTCTCTCATACACTCACACAATTTCGCACTTTTGCGCTAAAGGGCCCGGCGGAAGACCCCGCAACATGCACTCTAGTCATGAGTGCGGTCCAAGGTTGTTGCTTAGGCCCCGTTTCCACCTGCGATACAGGGTGTGTTGAGGGACTTCCGCTGGGGCTGGGGCCCCGAACGCCGATACCGCAGGCAAGGCATTTTGAGACAGTTGGCCCACCTGACTTATGCAGGCTCCCTCCTGGGCCAGGTCAGAGTCGGCAGCAGGGCTCGACAAGGTGACGGTTTTAACCCCTGCCGCGTCATGATGACTGGGCCCCTCACCGCCCACGACCATCCCGTCTCTCAACGAGATGTCAAGGGCGGGAAAGCACATCATTGCAGCGTCAAAAATCACAATCATTTTCCATTCACGCCTATTCATTGCATGCACTCTTGCTACTTCATCACTAAAGTTTCTTTTTCCTAACGCCTGCTTCACATCATCCATCCACCCAAATTTCGGTCTACCTCTAGGCCTACGTCCATTTGCCTCGACCTTCATCACCCATTTTTACCTTTCTTTACCATCCTCAACATGTGCCCGAGCATCCTCAGAACACGCGAATCAACTCTATCCTCTAACTACGTCACCATCCCCGTTCCAATTCGAATCCCGCCGTTATTGATCCCGTCTCTTAGCGTCACTCCAGTCATGCTCCTCGAACATTTTTATCTCGAAAACCTTCAACCTTCTCTCTTCTGCTCTCACCCCCCAAGTCTCAGCTCCGTAGAGCTCAGTTGGGACAATTACATCTCATAAAACCCTATTTGTGCTTCCATTCCTAACGTCCTACAGCTCATTACTGTCTTCGGTGCACCCAACACTTTACACCCTTCCTTAACTCGAACATCAAAAGAAGATGAAAAACAAAAACTAATTGGCTGCAACACTCATTTCTGGTTCGACATTCGGTGTCAGGACGGCGGCTCCAGCGCGCTAGAAAGCCTCGACACTGTAATCTAATCACTCGCTATTTCACCTCAGTTTCCACTAGTTCAGTGTTCTCCACATGCAAGTCCAGATACTTGAAACGCTGAACTTTGTCCAATAACTCTCCCTCTTGGCGGACACTAATTCTGCTCGGATCGACATTCCTCTAGCATCTCATTACTTCAATCTTACAAACGTTCACAAAAAGCTTCCTCTTCTCACACGCACTTCCAAACTTCGCTACTAGCCTGCACAGGTTTTCCTTTGAATCTGCCACGAGTGCCGTATCATCTACAAACGGTAACTGGCTCAACTGCCAACTCCACCCATTCACTTCAAACAGCTCCAAGCCGCGACCCAATACACTCGCGTTAGCCTCCCTGACCACTCCATCCATATAGAGATTGAACAGCCGTGGAGCCATCTCGTAGCTTTGTCTCAGTCCCATGTTCACTGAACCAATCACTCACCTCGCTTCCCACTCTGACACATGCTCGGCTGCCAACTTAAGAAACTCTGCACCGCTTTCAACAGACATCCGCCCACTCCATACGAACGCATCACCCTCCACCGCGCTTCCCTATCAATCCTGTCGTATGCCTTTTCCAGATCCATGAAGGCCCCGACATAATGCAACCTCGTCTCAGACCCACTTTCACTTCAAACCAATCACTCGCCTCGCTCCCCGTATCATTCCCTTATGCCATAGGTTATATACATACCACTATTGAAAATTATTACTAAATGTTCTTTTGAACCAAGCATTGTTTCCGTATATACTCTAGTGTAAACCTATCGGAATTGATTAACTTTGCGCCTTACTGGGAAGCTCACTAAGCCTTACATCAGAGCTCCTCTCGGGGGGAAATGATCACCGTTATCTGATCTAATGAGGCACAAACCCCCATGCTTTCTTTCCCCATCAGGCTAGAGGCGGTATCTTAATACATTTTCTCGTCCTGCTGGTATGAGATTGGAACCTGAAACATTCTATTTCGCCATCCTTCAGGCACGAGAAGGAGTGCCCCTCCAGCGACCCGCTCGGTTTGGGCCAGCTGAAGAACGAGAGCCCTAGCTTCAGCAAGAGCGCGTGCGAGGCGGTGCTGGAGAGCGTCTCTGTTGTGGCCGCCTGCCAGAGCGCCGCGGCACTCGCGCACTACTTCATGCTGCTTAATTACGTCAAGTGGGAGGACCAAGATCGAGCGGCCGCACAGGTGAATTAGGAAGCATGAAGCAGGTCCTTTCATGGAAGCTCCTGTTAGGAAAAGAGAATAAGCTGTGCCTAATCTGCTCTAATTGCTGAAACTTCTCCTCTGATCAACGAAAATCACAGTACAGTCGTCACTATTGTCAATAACTGAAAAGGATTGTGTTCATACATTGATTACCTATTCTTCAAATGTGATGATCGCTTAGGCGACTTGTTTTAATATATCATCGAACATTTCTATTCCGTGGTCAGATGACCGAGCTGCTGAAAGAGACAGACGCCGCCCTGAAGGGTAAGGAGGAACCCCTCCACACCATGCTCCAGACCAGCTTTGGGCTGCACGGCGCACCCTTGAACAGGACGCTCTTCAATGTCCTGCCTCCCTGCTTCATAGACTTCAAAGTGAGTCCTTGAATGTCGCACAACATCTGAATCTAAATTGAGTCTTCACCTCAATGCTTGGGGAAAGGGTCTTGAAGCTTAACATTTTATCGGATTTTGCGTTCCGTTGAATTTTGATGGAAGTTGTTGAATCTGTGAAAAAAGGGTATAGCTTTGTAATATTTCGGAGATCTTGCAGAGGTGGAAATAAGGTAAGAGAATTGAAAGGTACTGAGCTACCGGTTTCCCCCACTATTCATGTATGTGGCTGGTCTTGACCATTTTACGTGCCACACCACTGCAAGGTTTTTAAGTAAAAACGTATACTTCACATTTTAAACAATGGCTAGAGGTACTTCTTGGTTTCTAATTTGATTGTCCTATTGTACAGCTAACTAATGAATTCGTGGTGACAGTAAATGTTGCATTTGATGACATCTCGCTACTGGTCGTTCATGTTATGAGAGGGGGAACGCAATACCGTCGCTGACTCGAGTGTGTCGTTATTTTTTTTTTCACCGTCCATTATGGGGTTGCAAGTTGCAACACTCGGTCATCCGTTACTAGTTTTATTCATCGACTAATTGAACTATGAATTGGGACGTTCAAAACGGTAAATGTTCACTGAATGTCGTTATTGTGTTATTACTTGCAGGCGAAGGACATGAGCAGGAGTGTCTCGGGGTCAGATGTCAACAACCCGTCCGCGCCGGCGACGTCACTGAACACCGTGACCGGTGAGTTCGGTGCAGCAAACTACAACAAGACCGCTAATCGTTTCCGCTTCAGCAACTGTGGTAGCTAGCTACCTGTCTATCGGTTTTGATCGCCGCTCTCTCCTACGACTGATGGTAGGATAGTATCAACCACTTCTTATTCGAGTTATGTATTAAAGTCATGTTTTGAGCTGTGCTTACGTTAGTGTAGCGTTCACTGCTGCAATGTGCTTTCTATACCGATGATGTGCCCAACTGTTTCAGCCTCGTGAAAGGTATAACCATCGTTTTTATTCGGTAATCAAGCGTCTGCTGCGCGGGTTTGAAAGTTTTTCCGTTAAAGACACTAAGCCAAACCCTCAGAAAGTGGGGGTACCGACGGCAAGGCGCACCTCATGCTCCTCTCGTACACTGAAACGTAAACAAGCTTAGCCCTTGAGAAAACACACTTCAGACCAGGTGTGAGGTCTGAGGGCAGTGTTAGCAGCTGAGCCCGTCTGTTAATAGCTTCACCCCTGCTACGTCATAGCAATCGGGCCCTTTCCCACCTATCGAGACGCAAAGTGAGGGAAAGCACATCAGAGCGGCGCCAAAACTCTTCCATTCACCACTATTCTCCACTCGTGCATAATCATTAGCAATAATCATATTTTTCAACATTTCTACGCTTACATGACGTGTTTTCTCGCCTTTGGCAACTGGTGAGAAATGGGTTGGTCGTGTGTGGGGGGAGGGGCGGGGCTAGGTCACTGACACATTAGGGTTAAACCAGTCACCTACCCTGCCGCTGACACCGACCTCGGACCGCACTCATGACCCAGTGTGTGTTGTGGGGTCTTCCGGCCAGACCCTCAAACGCCAAAGGGCTAAGTTGTTTGAGTGTGAGTGTGTGAGAGGAGTGTGAGGTGTGCCTCGCCGTCTGAGTATGTTGATATGATGAACAGGATTGATACTGATACAAACACTCACTATGCCAAACACCCCTTGAAGAGAGGGGGGCCTTCCCTATCTGGGGGGTTCGGCATAGTGTCTGTATCAGTATGAATCCTGTTCAATATATCAACATGCTCCATACATGATCACCCCTCGCTGTTTGAAATAGATAATTAAAAGCGGCCAATAATGGGGTGGATAACTGCTGAAAGAAATTGATCAGAGACCTCGAATAATGTATTCAATGCTCATAATATTGTTATGTGCCCTTCCCTTTCTTATATTTACTAGGTGCTTGAATGACATTACCTCTATTGTTCTAGGAACCTCCTCTGTAATGCTTACAAGGTGCTTGAACTGAAAAACCTTGACTAATTTGCACTAAGAATCTGTCTCGCTAATGCTTACAAGGTGCGTGAAGGACCTCAACGTTATTGCGTTTCGAATCTGTCTCTCTAATGCCTTCAAGGTGCTTGAATGACCTTTACTCTATTGCGCTTGGAATCCTCGTCTCTCTGATATAATGCTTACCAAATTCCGCTGCCTTGGAAAAATATACCTCAAATTCTGGTTGTTGTGATATTTGAGCAAGGAGTTTGCTGGACGTGATTCGTACAGCATCAGCTCGTCTTCTTTTCTAGGGCTTGTCTGTGTTAGTGTCTTCAATTCAAAGTCATAATGGTTGGCTGTACGTGTGGTACTTGTATCAGATGGGTTGCACTGTTTAATCCCGTCGTATGTGTGAATAAATAGTTGTAATGGCAAGGAAGGATCTTCTGATGCTGTCGTCTTGCAGGCAACAAGAACATTAAGCCAGGCCTGCTCACCAGCATCTTCGTAAGCGACATCGACACCATCTTGTTTGGGAGCAACAGCAGCAACTCCACCAGCGGTGGCAAATCGTCGAACCAAAATGGCCTGACCAACAACCCTGGTGCCACCTCAAGCAACAACAACAGCCATCTCCACCACCACACCGTTGGTGCTCCTAGTGGCAATGGAGGTGGTGGCAGTAACGGAGGTGGCAGTAACGGCTGGTCGTCGCTGTGTCCACCGCTCCCAGGCCTCTGCGGTTTGTTGGAGGTGGAACCACTGCACGCCACTCTGCATACCGCTAGTGACGGCACCAAACTGCAGCGTGCCTCAACTGGTGAGGCCTGGTGATGCTACCGTGAGGAGAGGCCTGGAACTTTGGCTGCAGTAGTTAATGGTTATATATATGCTTTTACAACTCAGATTATGCAAGATTTTTTTGTTGATGAGCACTCACTTGATCTTGAACATGTTTTTTTTGTCTTATTCTTTTAGCTTATGAAACATCTGCCCAAATTGTACCCAACTAACTGATTTAGTACATTGAAGCGTGAGCAAGAATCACCACTTCATCGAACTGACGGACCCTTTACTGACAGTCCGCCACCCTGTTTCATATCCTCGCCGGTGGGGATAGCGCCGTTTCTGCGCTGTTGACGTGGACGCTGCCTGTGCGCTGCCCGGGCCTCAGACCCACCGACACTTTAAAGACACCTGAGTCACGACATATACACTGATTTTTTTCTCGTGGACAAGTGAATACCCCCCCATCATTTTTCTCTACACAATACATCCCCCCCTAGGCATCTGTTAGGTTCACGGGCTGCACGGCCTGACCAGGGAAGTGAACACCCTTATTTCTCTTCAGACTCCCCTCTTCTTTTCTTCCCCATCCTGATTTGTTTAACTTTTATTTACCTCATTTACACCTTATGTAAAGGTCAAATTTCTTTAAACCTGTCTCAGACTCCTTCTTGACAACTCTCCCAATAGTGTTGCACACTAACACACTGATACGCTCACAAACATGGACACGAACCCTCAAACATCCACGAACGGGTTCTGACTATTCTCCTTTCGAGTGTAATAACAGCCAAGTTGCGCTCTTTCTTTCATACAACCTTTTTCTTCGACTATTCCTTATTTTTCCCATTCCTGCTGTTCTCGTGCGTAAAATTCCCTACACCTAGTGTAGATCTCATGCATGGGATCCTCGTTTTCTGTCTCTTCATCATCTTCCCCCTCAGCAGGTGTTGGAGCGCGTAACCCGGCACCTTAAGGACTACTGCGGATCCTTGGGGCTCTGAAGCAGGGTAGGTAGTGTGTTGATCCTCCTTACTGCCATCAGGGGAGTGCTGGGATCATATGGCCTCAGCACCTTGATGGTTCCTGTACCTCTTGTGGCACCCGTACGTACCATAGACGTTTTCGTGTAAAGCACTTTGACCTACAGATAACAGACACCAGGCCGAAATCTCCCAGCAAGTGGGGTGGCCGACGGCAGGGCGCACCTCAACTCCCATGCACGGAAATCGCGTTTGTTCACATGCTGATTATTAACCGCAAAGCCCTTAGATACCACAGACTGGTACCTAGTTTGCACTGGGACCTCAAACCGCACGTTTGGTTTGCTTGCAAACTGTCCCATTGACGTTAACGTTAAAAGCGGTAAAGCCGGTCAAAAGGCCTTAAAAAGTGAGCCCCCTGGCCCATGGCGTGAACCAGGGGTCCAGCGGGGGGAAGGAGGAAGCCCCACCCGGGAGGGACCAGCACCCCCTCCAGAGTGACGGAGACCAAGATTCCAACGGTCAAGAACGTCAGCCTCTCCAAGATGACCCGCGCCACCTTAGCCGAAGATGACCGGAGAGACGACTGCATCGACGAGTTCCCCAGGAAATCGGGAATTTACTAGGCCAAACGACCGGTCTCTCTGAGCAGGAAGCAGAAGTTTTCGCAGCAGAACCTAACGCAATTGACGACCGTCTAACGAGGCTTGAGGGTCATGTCAAGGCCATTTTTCTTCATATCCACGAACTCGTTAAGAACTAACAAACTAAAGAACCCACAAATTACGCAAGTACTTCTACCTCTACGTCCGACGACAACTTCGACCACTCTCCACCCCCACAAAAACCCCAACCGAGCTCCGAGGACTGCAAGGAGGAAACAATATAGGCCATTTAATGAACGCAACTTGCTCAAATATAGTCATACCTTTCACGAACACCTGAAGATCACGTTCGACGCCAAAGACAGACCGGATATTTGTCCATACACTCTGCGAAAAAAACTGGGCTCTTTCACTGGCCTAAATATTCCTTTCTGCGCTACCAAAACCAAGATTATACCATTCGAGAGACGTCCGATGCGATGTTATAAATAACAGAAATACGGACACACGAGCGGATATCATTAATGGTAAGCAAAGATTCTCATACTGCTCTGAAGACGACCATGACAAACGGGAAGATCCCCAGTCGTGCCGGTCCGAAGAACCGCACTGTTTTTACAAATACAGATACAGACACTAGGCCGCATCCCCCAGAAAGGGAGGTGGCCGACAATAAGGCGCACCTCACACCCTCATACGCTCACACTCACACAACTCAGCCCTTTTGTGCTGAAGGGTCCGGCCGGTAGCCCCTCAACTTACACTCTGGGTCACGAGTGTAGTCCGAGGATCCGTCGTCAGCAGCAGGGCCCGACAGTTTTCAATGGCTTACCCCCGGCGCGTCATAATGGCCGGGCCCCCCCACCCACGACCATCCCGACAGCAGGATGCCAAGGGCGGGAAAGCACATCTGAGCAGCGTCAAAATCAACCATTCACAACCATTCTCCACTCATGCCTGTTCATTGCACGCTCTCTCGCCATCTCCACATTCATGTCGCGCCTTCTCAACGCCTGCTTTAGACCATCCATCCACCCAAACTTCGGTCTACCTCTAGGCCTGCGACCACTCGCCTCCGCATTCATCACCCCTTTTCACCAATCTCCCTTCATCCATCCTCTCCATGTGCCCGAACCATCTCCGTACACGCGAATCCACTCTGTTCTCCAACTTCTTCACCATCCCTGTTCTGATTCGAACCACCTCGTTGGTGATCCGGTCTCTCAGCATTACTCCAGTCATGCTCCTCAGTCATTTCATCTCGAAAACATTCAACCTTCTTCTCTCCTCTGCTCTCACCCCCCAAGCCTCAGCTCCGTAGATTTCAGTTGGGACCACAAAACCCTCACACAGCCCTCTCTTTGCTTCCATCCCCAACGCCCTACAGCTCATAACACTCTTTAGTGCACCCAACACTTTACAACCCTCCTTCACTCGCGCCTTCACTTCAGTTTGCACTAGTTCAGTTTTCTCCACATGGGAGCTAGATACTTGGAACACAACTTCCTCCAAGAGCTCTCCATTTAGGGTGACACTAATTTTGCTCGCATCGACAGTCCTCGAGCATCTCATTACTTTACTCTTACCCACGTTCACTCGAAGCTTCCTCCTCTCACACACGCTACCAAACTCAGACACTAACTTACGTAGCTTCTCTTCCGAATCCGCAACCAGGGCCGTATCATCATCAAATAGCAACTGGCTCAATTGCCAACTCCGCCCATTCGCTTCCAAGAGTTCCAAGCCACGACCCAGCACACTCGCGTTCACCTCCCTGACCACTCCATCCGTATAGAGGTTGAACAGCCGTGGAGACATCACGCAGCCTTGTCTCAGTCCCACTTTCACTGTGAACCAATCACTCACCTCGCTCCCCACTCTGAAACATGCTCGGCTGTCAGCATAGAAACTCTGCACTGCTTTCAACAGATGTCTGCTCACTCCATACAAACGCAACACCCTCCACAGCGCTTTCCTGTCAATTCTGTCGTGTGCCTTCTCCAGATCCATGCAGGCCCAGAACATATCCTTTCCTTTGGCAAGGTACTTCTCACATACCTGTCTCACTGCAAAAATCTGATCGGTACACCCTCTACCACTCCTAAAGCCACACTGTTCCTCTCCAATTGCGCAGTCCGTAACGTCTCTAATCCTTTTGATCAGCACTCTCCCGTACAACTTACTAACCACACATTACAGACTGATACCTCTCAAGTTGCAGCATTCATTTTTATCTCCTCTGCCCTTATATAGCGGAACAATGCAGGCACTGCGCCACTCACTCGGTACCACGCCTGCCGCAAAACACAAGTTCAGTAGCCTCACCAACCATTCGACAATCGTTACTCCACCCTTCTTCAGGCACTCGGTCGCAACTCCATCCAAACCAGGGGCTTTCCCTGCTTTCATCGCGTCCACCGCCTCCTGTACCTCTTCCCTGGTAATGTCCGCAGTAAGTCTTTCTCCCAAAACTGGCATCCGAGCACCACCACCCACAGCAACAATGTCAG
>SDVV010003488.1:0-21301 GCA_016164225.1 Gammarus roeselii | reverse complement strand
ATTTTGACGCTGCTCTGATGTGCTTTCCCGCCCTTGGCATCCCGCTGTCGGGATGGTCGTGGGTGGGGGGGGCCCGGCCATTATGACGCGGCGGGGGTAAACCAGTGAAAACTGTGGGGCCCTGCTGCTGACGACGGTTCCTCGGTACATTCGGGACCCAGAGTGTAAGTTGAGGGGCTACCGGCCGGACCCTTTAGCACAAAAGGGCTAAGTTGTGTGAATGTGAGCGTGTGAGGGTGTGAGGTGCGCCTTGCCGTCGGCCACCCCCCTTTCTGGGGGATGCGGCCTAGTGTCTGTATCTGTATCTGTACGAAAACTGCACAACTGATGGAGCAGATTTATTTCAAAACATTTTTCTTCAAGATCTTCGGAATTTGAAGCAGATTGATTAAAAAAAAACATTCAAGATCTTCAGATTTTTCAAACATCGCCTATGAGGAGATTCGATTGAGAAATTTAGTTTTTAAGCTCATGGCCCATCTTTTCTTCATAATTACATTCTGTGTATTTCATTTACGATGTGTTCTTACTCGATAAACTATTATTATTAACAAAAATATTATTAAATAAAAACCGCAGTCAGTTGAAAAAATAACGGCACTGTGCAATATGATGTGTTTCCCAGCTAGGGCTGGGGAAAAATCCTTGCTAGGGCTGGAAGAAAAAAAACATGTTGAAGTCATCTTTGGAATGGCATTGCACTCATTGACTGTCAAACTAGCTGAAGCTGCACCAATGACGTCACTGACGAACGCAATCAGAGCACACGAGTGGACGGACATTAGAAAATTGAACAAAAGTGAGCGGCGAGCAAACTAATTTGGTGACCACAAACAGACGGCCTTATTAGGCTGTGCATGAAGAGGGTTTAGCGTCTGTTGATGCTTTGTGTGCGAGTAAGAAACATGATTGTCATAAAATACAGCAACGCATTTTACGGAAGATCATGTCAAGTATGACTCCACCGTTGTATCAGTTAGAAGCGTATGCTGCACCACTGCTCGCCGGTACCTGTTGCTGGTCGATGCGCTGCGAGTTGAGCCTCAATGCTAGTCGCTGCAGGTAGCGGCGGCAGACTGCTTGCTGGTCCGTGGCGAGAGGATCATCGTCAGCACCCACCGACAGACGGTCCAGGCACTCACCAGTCAACTATTGGGGGAGAGTGTGCCTGCAGGACCCATTAGTCACCCTTAATGAGAGGCCATCGCCCTAAGCGGCCCGTAATACAGGGGAGTGGTTAGAAGAACGCGGCCGCCCCTCCCCATGAGATTCGATAATATGAAGGAAAACGTTGGGAAAATTCGAAGTCTAGTTTTATAAAAAAACAATCAATAACTAAAACATTTCAGCCCCATACTACCTCTCCCCCTACGCTCTGGGAAATTTTGACTTCAAGTTTATCAAGGCAGGTTAAATCAGAGACGAGAGAAGCTAGACATCGCTCGCAATAACGGGACGACCATGAGCCTCTTTTCTTACTTATATAAACTAACAAGGACTTGTTGACAGTATACTGGGGCTATGTGTTGTCTGTTTGACCCATGCTGTTCGACTAGGTTAAATTAGGTGGTCCATCTACAACCTCGAATTAAGTGTCGTTCGAGGTGTGAAATGCATGCGTCAGCAGGTTGTGTTGTGCTGGCATAGACATGGCAACCGGTGGCGCTGGGGTGGGTCCACTGTTCACATGTATCCATAAGCAATAGTACACCGAGGGTAATAAATAGCTTGCAGTCCTAGCGCCGAGAGGAAAACTCTAGGCCCCCTGTGGTTAACAGGGTTCAAACCTACAATTCAGGTTCTCCCAAGTTGATGACTGTGCTGCTGTCAGTACGGTTCTCCTGACGAAATGTGGCTAGAGAAACCTTTTCGAAGAATTGGATGAAGAAGGTATAATTTTCAACACACTTATCTATTGACCAAATCTATGTTTGTAGAATAGCTCCTTCTTTCAGCACGTTTTTTTTTCATAATCTAAACTACCTCTCCTTGAGCATCGCTTATGACCACAGTAGGCCTTCTTGAAATCACGCAGGAGAACACAACTCCGTGCCTTGGTTGATTTATCCCGTGTGAAGTTAATAGAACGTTTCAATTCTGCTTATGAAATTATATATTTTAAGAGCTAATAAAGATATCGTTAATGTGCGAGATTGAGTTTCAATAGTCCTTAGTATGCTTGAGGATGTAAAAAATCGTCAAGTTACACTAGGAAGTTTCAGATTCAAGAAAACATACGAGGTCCCTCAGAAAGATACGCACACAGCCACGAGGAGTAACTCGCGCAGTTACGTTATTCGAGAAGATATGCATAATAATCATCCATTGATATTTTTTCATTCAAATAAACAACATTATATTGACTTTGATAGTTTGGCAAGGTAAGACAAAACAAAAAAAATCCACTTATATACTATATTAATAACACTTTTTATTATAAAAACATAATTGTAATAGCTCTTGTACCTAGACGATGTGAGATATGGAACACTATCCCCTTACAATATTCAATCAATATATGTAGTGGCTAGAGTAAAGAATCAAACATAATTACCCACGAGAAATAAAGATGCAACGAGTTCAATACAATTAAAGTGATCAAGCAAGTACATGATAAAATCGTGAAATTGACGGAACTTCACGAAACCAGATGCTGGCTTAGTTTATTGCTTGAATGGCATCGGAAAACAACAAACTTTTGAAAAAATGTACACATGCTCCAGGCACGATTGTGGCCGAGTGTCACCTGACTTGAGCGAATTGGACGGCCTGTGAAGGCACATGAACAGTGTTAATCAGCGCTATAATTTGACTGTCGTAATGAAATAATCAGCTCCAATTGTTTACATATCTTCGCTGAAAATACATTTGAATTAAAAGGAAGTTTCGACAACATCATGAGTGTTTTTTTCTTGCCGATACAGTCCATTGAAGTGATTGTATCAACATTAATGTAGTTATGAGTGTTTTTTTCTTGCCGATACAGTCCATTGAAGTGATTGTATCAACATTAATGTAGTTTATTGCTCTGCAGGAGCAGAAGCATTTACCGTGCTTCACGTGCTCACTTCTGCAGAAGTGGCCAATGTTACAACTATTTTTGTGCTGCACTTACGAGGCATTTTGAAAAGTGTCAATAAGATGACACATACCATTATGCTTTTAATGGAAAACGATTTGCATAAATTGAATGAGATGGCATATTTTGGACACGTTCGTGCGTACACCAGTGGACGATGTATCCCTGCTATTGAAAATGTTTACAATTTGTGTTGTTGAGAATTACAAAGAACAATAGGCCTTCTACAGAGATATAGTTATGTATGCAACAATACATACAGAAGATAGAAAAAACAACGACAAATTGTTTTTCGTCACTGAAGGTTTGCGACGTGTAGAGCTTTTGCATGTCCACCTGCAAGATGGCGTCAATGCCTATTTACCTGGTGACGGGTAACGTATTTACTGTTGTCGATGCCCTTAAAAATAATTGATACGGGTGACAAGCTTATTTTAGTGAGGCTAATTTTTGACCACGCCGAATTTCTCAGGAAGAAGGGCAGCCGACGGCAAGACGCACCTCTCACTCCTCTCATACGCACACAACTTAGCCTTTTTGCGCTCAAGGGCGAAGCCGGAAGACTCCGCAACACACACTCTGGGTCGTGAGTGCGGTCCGAGATCAGCGTCAACAGCAGGGCTCAACAGGGCCAGAATTTAACCACTGCAGCGTAATAGCGACCAGGCCCCCTACACTCACGACCATCCCGTTTCTCACCGAAGTGCCAAGGGCAGGAAAGCATATCAGATAGCGTTCACTCACGCCTGTTCATTGCACCCTCTCTCGCTATATCAACACTCATATATCTTTCATAACGCCTGCTTCACACCACCCATCCACCTAAACTTCGGTCTACCTCTAGGTCACATCCATTCACCTCCGCCTTCATCACCCTTTTCGCCTCTCCCTACATCCATCCTCAACACGTGCCCAAACCATCTCGGAGCATGCGAATCTACTCTGTCCTCCAACTACATCACCATCCCCGTTTTAAATCGAACAACGTCTTCATTGAACCTGCCTATGTGTCAGTCCAGCTATGCCCTTCGAAAACTTTCAACCATTTTCTTTCTTCTCCTCTAACCCTCAAAATCTCAGCACCGTAGTGTACAGTTAGTACAACTACCGGGTCATACAACCCGCTATTTGCTTCGATCCCCAACGTCCTACAGCTCATTACACTCTTCGGTGCATCCAGCACTGTACACCCTTTCTTTACTCGCGACTTCACCTCAGCTTCCACTTGTTCAGTCATCTCCACATGGGAGCCCAGATACTGTAAACACTAGACTTCCTTCAATACCTCTCCATTTAGGACGGCATTAATTTCGCTCGCACCAACATTCCTTGATCATATCATAACTTCACTTTTACCCACTTAAACTCGAAGCTTCCTCCTCTCACAGAATACCAAAATTCGACACTAGCTTGCACAGTTCCTCCTCAGAATCAGCTACCAGTGTTTTCTCATACGCAAAGAGTAACTGGCTCAACCGCCAACTCTGCACATTCGCTTCCAATAGCTTCACGCCACGACCCATCACATGCGCGTTCACCTCCCTGACCATTCCATCCATGTAAAGATTGAACAGCCAGAGAGACATAACGCAGCCGTGTCTCAGACCCACTTTCACTGTGAACCAATCACTCACCTCGCTTCATTCTACAGCACGTGGTCTGCTGTCAACATAGAAATTTTGAACAGCTTTCAACAGATTTTCGCCCACTCTATACTAACGCAACACCCTTAACAGCGCTTCCCTGTCGACCCAGTTGTAGGCTTTTTCCAAATCTATGGAGGCCCAGAACACATCCTTTTCCAACGCAATGTGCTTTTCACAGACTTGTCTTACTGCAAAAGTCTGATCAGCACACCCTCAACCACTCCAAAAGCCTCGTCAATTGAGCAATCCGTACATTCACTAATCTTTTTGATCAGCAGTAGTAGTAGTTTCTTCTGTTTTCCACAGTAGCCTCAACGCGAAGTCAATGCATGCTCCTCCGTAGGGCACGAAGATCCGTCGATTCTGCCTAGCTTCGTGCGCGAAGTTAGGTTACAGTTCAAAATTAATACGCCGGGAGGACAGCGAGTTCAGGAACAGAGATGATTCAAACCTAGTTAGTTTCACACGACTTTGTGTAGTCGAGTGTGTTTTCCGAAAGCGATCTTTTTTTCCCGGTAGACTGTTTCTGTGAGCAGGCGTTGTAGGTTGCGCGGACCAGCAAGCAAGAAGGCTCGTCGGGCTACTACAGAGTGCATTACAATCCATAAGTAAGTGTTTCACACATATTGCTGTTTGGTGGCAACAGGGGCATGGTGGTGCGTCCGGTTCCATGTCTACGTCCATTAGGTGATAGTGGGTTATCCACGTGTGTCCCGTGCATAAACGGTTAAGGAACACTTGGTCACCCCTACTAGAAATCCTATTGTCCCACTCTCCCCCGGATGGTTTAACTGCAAGCATTTTTTGTCCACTCGGTTGCCAAGAGTCGTTCCATCGTGACGTTATACGTGAGCTGATGACTGGGAACCAGTCTAGGTAATGTATGGAGATGCTTTTTTCTTGCTGGGTAGACACCCGTTTAGCGGAATAGGCGCGCTCGTTTCCTATTATTCCCACGTGTCCAGGGATCCCGAAGAGCTCGACCGCTTGACCAGTCTCGGACATCGTGAACAAGACGTGTGGCATTTTTCGAATGGCAGGGTGATCAAAGTGCAGAGTTTTCAGCTGGGTGAGAACACTCAGACGGTCTGAAAATATAACATATTTGGGGAGGTGGTCACTTTTTGTAATGGAGATGGTCAATTCGAGTGCGTGCAGCTCTGCAGAGAATACCGAGGTCTCTTGTGAAAGGGTGGCCGAACGTGAGGTCCCTTCGTCCACGGTGGCAGCTCCCACTCCGTCCGATGTTTTGGAGCCGTCAGTGTATATATAGCGGTGCTCAGAGTACTGTTCACTAAGTAGTCGCGAGAATTCCCGGCGGTACGTGTTGGTTGGGGGTTGTTGCTTCAAGGTTCGTTTGCAAATCTAGGTTGACCAGCGGTGGGCTGATCATCCAAGTTGGTGTGTTGATTTGAAGAATTCGATAGGAGAATGAAGGCTTGATTGCTGTGCGATTGATGTTCAGCGAGGTCAGTAAGTGGTCCACACGTAAAGAAAAGGGTGGGCATATGTTCTTCTTAGCCGCAATGTGGCGTTTATCAAGAATGTCGGTGACGTCACTGAGTGCTGGGCTATTCATGAAGCTCCTTGTCATGAAATACTACTGTAGTGAAAGTTTGTCTCTCCGGAGCGGAAGAGGAAGCTCGTTAGCAAGCACGTTCAGGGATTCGATGGGTGTGGAACGGAACGCGCCGGTTGTGATACGCAGTGCGTTGTTTACGATGATTGAGAGAGGTTCAAGGGTAGTTTTGGCTGCTGAACCGTAAACAACTGCTCCATAGTCAATGCGCGAGCGTAGTATTGTTCTGAATAATGTCATGCAGGTGTCATATCGGCCCCGAATTTAAGGGATGTTACCGAGAGGATAAGTCCGGTTGCCATTATGCAGAGAGTCTCCAAGGCTGTAATATGGGGTCGCCATGTGAGTTTGGGGTCCCACACAAGACCGAGGAGCTTTATTGATTCTTCGTATACTACCGGAGTGTTCTTTAGCGTTAGAGCTGATTTTAGGTGTGAGCCGGGCACAAGAGTGAAGTGCATGCTTTTTGTTTTGGAGGGCGAAAATCGGAATCCGTTTAGGGATGCCCAGTTCCCGACTAGGTTTCGACATTTCTGGAGTTCCTGTTGAATTGTTAAGAGGCTAGGGTGCATGTAGCTTATTTGTAAGTCGTCCACGTATAGTGATGAAAGCAATCTTCCGTCGCGCGGGAGAACGTCCGCTATCTGGTCGCTTTTGAGTATGAAAGAGTGACACTGAGGACGCTTCTCTGTGGGACGTCCATTTTTTGCGGATAGGATGGTGACAAGGTGTCGTCGACCTTAACCCTTGAAGGAGCGATTTCGCAAGAATTGGTGAATGAAACGTGGTAGGTGGCCTCTCAGCCCTTTGCGGTGGAGATCCTTCATGATGCCGTATTTCCAGGTAGTATCGTATGCTTTTTTTGACGTCGAAAAATATGGAAACCACATGATCTCCTCAGACAAATGCCTGTCAAATGTCAGATTCCAGTCTTACAAGGTGGCCCGTCGAAGAGTGGCGCTTGCGGCCGCCACATTGGATGCTGTTGAGGCTCATATGCATTTCAAGGTAGTCGACAAGGCGCGCGAATAATTCTTTCCATAGTCCTACAGAGGACGCTGGTAGGAGCAATGGGGCGATAGTTATGTGGGTCACCGTGGAATTTCCAGGGTTTGAGTATTGGGATCATTACAGATTCCCGCCATTGATCGGGAAAAAATGAGTTTGAATACATTGTGTTGAACACTTTTGATAAGTGATCACGGGCGTCATCTGGGAGATTCTTGATCACGTTAATTTTGATTAGATTTGGGCCCCATTTCCACAAGAGCCTCAACGTGAGTCATAATAGGCTCCCCCGTAGGGCGCGACCGTCGTTGATTCAGGTAAGTCCGCACAGCCTCGCCAGCGAAAATATTAGTTTCGTCAAGATGAGGACAGTACATATTTCAATTGTGGCATCTTCGCGTACTAGCGCGTACGAGAGAGTAAAAAATTAATGCGTATCTTCGTAAAAGTGTTGTTATTTCTGTGCGTAATGGGGTGGAGGAACCTCCTCATTTGCACAGGTGTTTGAGGTTTAGACAGCTTCGTATAGTCCGGTGTGTTTTTCAAAAGCGATAAGCTTTTTACGGTAGGTTGGGTCCGTGAGTAGGCTTTGTAGGTGGCACGGGGATCTAGGAACGCTCGTCGGGCTGCCGCGAGTGCGTTGCAATCCATCAGTAAGTATAGCCTCTTGGTGGCAACAGGGGCAAGGTGGCGCGTTTGGTCCTATGTCGACATCCATCAGGTGGTAGTGAGTTATCCACGTATGTCCCGTGCACAAGCGGTTGATGAACACTTGGTCTGTTCTGTTGGTAAACTTTGTTTCCCATTCTCCGACTGAGGGTTTGACTGAAAGCATTTTTGTCACCTCTGCTGCCACATTTCCTCCCATCGGGATGTTATATGGGAGTTGATAATAGGGAACCAGTCCCGGTAATGTATTGCAAAAAAATGTTCTTGGTGAGTAGATGCCAGTTTAGCAAGCGAGTCCGCATGTTTGTTTCCTCTTATTCCCGCGTGCCCGGGGATCCAGCAGAATTCCACTGCCTGACCCGTTTCGGTCATCACAAAAAGATCGTGCTGAATCTTACGTAGAACAGGATGTTCATAGTGCAGTGTTTTAAGCTGGGTGAGGACACGCAGACTGTCTGAGAATACGACGTATTTGGAAAAGCGATGTGTTTTTGCGATAGAGACGGCTAGTTTGAGTGAGCGAAGCTCCGCAGAGAACACGGAGGCCTCTTGTGGGAGGGTGGTCGAGAGTGGGGTGTCCCCGCACACAGCGGCGGCTCCCACTCCGTCCGCGGTCTGAAGAGTGATTAAGGACGACTTATAGTCCAATTCAGTCAAGACCACGGGCAGGACCCGTGGGCTAAGACAAGCCTCTGACCAATTGCAAGAGTTTCTTCATTGTATTGTTTGCTATCTTCCCCCCCCCCAGAATTACTCAGGAGATAAGTAAATTAAACCCTACCAAAGATTTTATTCCTGTGTGTCTCTATACCTGATGAGTTAAAGTGCGGATAACACCAACACCTAACCTCTTTATTTTTATTGAAAATATTTTTTGGAGTCAGCTGTGTTGAGCCTCATTAAGAGCAGTTGACCAGGAGGTGAACACATTAATTAATTAAAGTAAACAGGTAGGAGTGTTGGAGTCTTATTATGATGTTGTCCTGAAGATGTGTTGATATTGTCGGAAGAATTTGGTTGAATTGACGATTTGACTGCTTCGACAATTGAGGCATTTTGGGTTATAGTCTTTCCAGATTTGAATGGCTTGTTTCCGTGTAACTCTGCGTTCATTTTGTGTGATTGCTATTTTTTGGTCCATGTATACTTGAAAGTCGCGGTCGCCTGCCTCATGGAAGCATGAGCAGTGATACCATTTAGGGTGGCGGTCTGTGCAGTTTTTTCAGTCGTGCTCGCCGGCGCACTTCTTGCAGCGTTGGGGTGTATGCGGCTAGCAGTATGTGATGACGTGGCAGTATCAAAGGCATATTTTGCACATTGGGGGGCCATGTTGCAACTGGGTAGGTTTTTGTTCTTCCTTGTTCACCTGGAATTACTACGAATTTCGGTGCGTTGTATCTTCGGAAGGTAATTTGGTATGCGGTAGAACTTGCGTTACGTGATTATATCCAAGTTGCTTGATGGACTTCGGTAACTCTGTAATCCTCAGCCAGACTTTCAGCAAAAACACTGAGGTCAGTTTGTAGGTGTGTAGCGGAGGGGTGTGTAAAATTCGTTTGGTATCGTTGAAGGACGGATGCATTTCAACTTCGAGTTTGTTTATGAGGGTAATCTTTTGTATAGCGTTACTTTGTCCCTTTTCTACGACGTGGACCAGATATTTCTCTCCCTGTTGTTGAGTGTAGTTCGGTTTTCCTTCAAGTGGTTGGGAGAGTGACTTCATCATTATAAATAGATTTGTTAAAAAGGCCACTTCGTTAGCACCACTTTTTTTGAGCGTCATGAGAAAGCGGTGCCGGTCTTTTCTCCTGGGTAGGAAGGTCTTTCTGGGAAGAGCGCATCGAGACTACAGCCTCTCGTCGCCCGACCCACCCCGTGGTGGGTTATCTGGTTTTGGAGAATCACTCTCTCCATCTCATCCTCTGGGCAATCTTTATATCCGGTAGAGTGTCCGTTAACTTTGCAGTAAATACAGTGCGTTTTTTTTTACTGGCTCGACTGGGGATCTTCCTGCTTGTCATGGTCGTCTTGGGAGCAGTATGAGCATCTTTGCTTACCATTACAGTTTCCGTTCGTGTGTCCGTATTTCTGGCATTTATAACATCGCATCGAACGTCTCTCGAATGGTGTTACCATGGTTTTGGTGGCGCAGAAGGGAATGTCTAGGTATTTAGGTGGTGTGGGGCAGTTGAATTATAGTATTAGGGCTGTGATGGTCTCTCTTCTTGGTGTGATTTTTGGAACAATTTTTGTTTCGACAACGCAGTCTTCGTATTGAACCGAGTCCAGTGATGTACTCCTCCATTTCCTCCTTCGAGATATCTTCAACGTAGATCAAACCTGAATTTGTAGAGAAAGTCGGATGTGGCACTATTTTGCATGGCTTTTCATAGTCTAGTTTTGAACAGAATTGTGTCATTTTGAAGTTTCGTGTCTACTCTGATGGCAAAGCCTTCGTCGCCGCTGGTGACGACGCTCAGGACTAAGCGGTCAGTTCAAGAGCCCAGCTCTTTTCGCAGAGTGTATGGATAAATATCCGGTCAGTCGTTGGCGTCGAATGTTATCTTCAGGTGTTCGGGAAAGGTATGACTATTATTGAACAAGTTTTGTTCATTAAATGACGTGTATTGCTTCTTCCTTGCAGCCCTCGGAGCTCGGTTGGGGTTTTTGTGGGGTGGAGAGTCGTCGAAGTTGTCGTGGGACGTGGAGGTAGAGGAACTTGCGTAAGTTGCGGGTTCTTTATGAGTTCGTGGATATGGAGAAAAATGGCCTTGACACGACACTTGAGTCTCGTTAGACGGTCGTCAATTGTGCTATGTTCTGTGGCGAAAACTTCTGCTTCCTGCTCAGAGAGACCGGTCAGAAATCTTGGCTTAGTAGATATCTGATTTCCTGGACGTTCCTGGTTAACTCGTCGATGCGGTCGTCTCTCCGGTCATCTTCGGCTAAGGTTTACAAGTGTTTACAAGTGTAGGAAGACAACAACAAGCCTTTTGGCCCAAACTAGGTTGCCTTCTGATTGCAAGAGGGTTACTTACGAAGTAGAAAAAACGTCCAAGAGAGCCTCATGTGCCATTTATGTTTTCATAACAAGAAAGGGAACAATTTGTCTTTTTATCGGCGATTTACGTAGAACTTATCGAAACGCGACCTAAACATTTCGATTGTATTGCTGTTTACAACCTCCGTTGGAAGTATGTTCCATTCTTCGACAACTCAATACGTGAAGAAATTGCGCGTGATATCGAGTGAGAAACGTTTCCCAACGTTGTTGTATCCATTGTTCCTAGTCACTCCGTTCGTACCTAGGATGAAAAGAGTCTCGCGGCTGACGTTTTCCTTACCCTTCATAATCTTCAACACTTCGATCATGTCGCCTCTGACTCGACGTTTCTCTAGCAAATAAAGATTGAGTTCACGAAGCCTGTCTTCGTACGATTCATTCCGCAGCGAGGATATGAGTTTGGTAACTCTACGTTGAACCTTCTCTAATGTAATAACGTATTTTCTAAGAAATTTATACCAGAATTGAACGGAATACTCGAGATGCGGTCTAAAAAATGCATCAACTAACTTGAGCCTACTGTGTTTGCTTTTGTACGAGATAGTGCGGGTTATCATACCCAACATTTTGTTGCCTTTCTTGATAGCATCGCTACATTGCTTGCTGCTTTTAAAGTCGATACTAATGATGACACCTAAGTCTCTCTCTACGGGGACAGGGATGAGTATCTATCCGGACATCGAATAATCGTGTTTTAGGTTTGAGGACCTATGTGCATAACTTTACATTTGTCTAAATTAAATTGCCTCAGCCACTTATCTGACCAATCAACAATTTCATTCAGGTCTAGTTGGATCTGCTGATATTCTAGTTCAGTTTGCACTTTTCTTCCGATCTTAGTATCGTCTGCGAACTTGCTAATGTTTGAGAGTACGTTGCTATCGAGATCGTCAATGAATATAATTAAGAGAACTGGCCCTAACACGGATCTTTGAGGCACGCCGCTTGTAACATTACTCCAGGGGGAAAGAAGCTCCGTTAAGTACAACTCGCTGGCGTCTGTCCGTAAGCCAGCATTTTATCCAATTGTTAAGCTCGCCTCGAATGCCGATGCTGTGCAATTTACTAACTAGGCGCTTGTGGGGGACTTAATCAAATGCCTTCTGAAAGTCAAAGTAAATGATATCGATTGGGGATTTTGTGTCGTGGATTTCAATTATATTATTGAAAAAGAGTAGCAAGTTCGTAAGACAGGCACGGTTGTGCCTAAAGCCATGCTGAGAATTGCCAATCAATTTGTTAGATTCTATGAATTCTGGAGGTGGCGCTGGTCATCTTCGAGAGGCTGACGTTCTTGGCCGTTGAGATCTTGGCCTTCGTCACTCCGGAGGGGATGCTGGTCCCTCCCGGGTGTGACTTCTTCCTTCCCCCATTGGACCCCTGTTTTACGCCAGGGGCCAGGAGGCTATCTCTTGATAGCCTACTGGATGGGTATAGTGACTTTACGATTAACGTTAAGGCCCCAGCACAAACTAGGGACCAGCCTGTGCAGTTATTATTTGGCACGGGAGCGATAAAACACAAATTCCCGATCAGCCTACCGACCACACATAACAAACTGATGTCCATTGAGTTGCAGCATTCAATTTCATCTCCTTAGCCCCTATACAGCGGAACAATCCTAGCACTGTGCCACTCCATCGGAATCATGCCTGACACCAAAACAGATTCAGTAGGTCCACCAGTCAATTCAACAATCGTTACTCCACCCCTTTTCAGGCACTCAGTCAAACGCTTCCAATTCCATGGCTTACTCTGCTTTCATCACCTTTACAGCCTCCTGCACCTGATCCATAGTAATGTCGGAAATAAGTCTCTCCCAAAACCGGCATCCGTGCACCACCCGCACCATCAATGTCAGCCTCTCTCACATCCTCGAAAATCAACAACTCATCAAAATACTCGGCCCACCTTTTCCGTGCATCACCATTTTCTATCAACAACTAGCAGTTATCATCTTTCACCATTTCCTCCTTTCTAGTCTCCCTGTTAATCACCTTCTTCACCTCTTTCCATAACATCTTTTTGTTTTCCTGAAAATTCAGGCACAACAATCTGATCCAACTGACATCAGCGTCCATTTTGACTCTCCTCACCATCACGCTTGCAGCCATTCCCCAAGGTCTCTTCTCTTCTGCGCCACCGCAAGTTTGACCTGTTCGTTTCACCACTCGCAGCCTTTCCTTCTGCACCCGCCCACACGGCACACATTTTTCGCGCATCTCAAGAACGCAACTCTAAACGTCTCCTATTTTTCCTCAATATTTCTCAGGTCCTGCCCTCTCACAATGTCATTCTCTCCCCTCAATACCTACTGTAACTCCTCTTCTCAGCTGTTCACTTTCAGTTTACTCACCTTCACTACCTCTCTTCCTCCTCCCACGTTTTTGTTCTTCTTCAACCTCTGTTCCACTGTAAATTTTCCTTCCACCAGCAGATGGTCAGACACTCCACCACCCTTCCCTCTCAACACCCACACATCCAAAAGCCTACCCACAACTCTCCTTAAAATCAGTACAAAATTCATCAGCGTTCTCTCCACACACACACCTCAGCCTACCGCGCCGACCAGACCAACCACGGGACACTCCTACAGCGCACACGACGCGGTATTGCCAGCTGATGTCGGCTATTATGCCAGCTGACTTGGACACATCTCTCATCCCAGCTGACAAAAGAGGCCAGCAGAAAAGAGGCACATCAATCATAAGCCCGCCAATTCATGAATTACTGTCTTCAAGCGACCAGGACTCATCGAAGCACAAAGCGAAGCATCATATCCTCAGGAACCTCGGTTCTTGCTACAAGCAAAGATGTGGGCGGTCTCACAATTCACTCAAATATGTCTCTTTACTCTTTTTTTCAAATTGATGACGTCATCCGAGTCGGTTGGTTTTGTGGTAGTAGTAGAAATAGTAATAGTAGTAGTTAATGCAGACTCTTCCGTAGGGCAATTGAAGAGTGGCAAAGTAGGTGCAGCGTAGATTACGACTAGGTTCAACGCAGATTCCGAGTAGGTTTCACGTAGATACAGAGTAGGTTTAACGTAGATTTGGGAGGGGGGAGCCAAGGTTCCAAGATTCAGAGGGGCCTCAAGAGGGTCCCACAGTTTCTCAAGAGGGTCCCGAAGGGTGTCAAGAGTGTCCCAAAGGACACCAGAAGGGTCCAAGTGGGTCCCTCTCAAATATTCCTGGTCTTCCGAGTCCCCCGGATTCCCGAAACCCCGAGTCTCCCGAGTCCCGCGGGTCCCATGAGTACCCCCCTTCCTTGGGCCACCTTGTCTCAACCAACCTCGATATAAATAATAAAAACCAATGCAAAATTTATCATCATGTAAAAGGGCAGAGTAAAATAATAAAGCCCAGGAACGAAAAAATACTTAGTTAAATACTAGGATAAAGTGTTAAAGATCTATAAAATGAATAATCATCCATTCACCCCAAATTGTATCAGTAACAAGTTTCTCACACTCGCATAAAGTTGCGCTATAGTTTTAGAGTGAAAAATTGGGGCATTGTTTACGAGAAGACTCTATTTTAAATCAACTTGGTAATGTTCTTCCTGAGGGGAAATTATGGCTTGTAATATGATGAGAACTGTAACGCATTCCTGAAGCAGAAAGTATTTGGAGGAAGACTTGTGAACATTCTCTAGGAAACGATGAAGTACTAAATTCCATTAAAGTACACCACAAAGCTTTTAAATTAAATATTGAAGAGAAAGACAAGTTTAAGTCTATGTTGGGAAAGACTAGTAATTATTTTCAGCGTTTTGAGATTTCGCAAAAATCGACTCCAACTGTTATAAAAAAAAGATAATTCCACTAGCGTACTCTAGATGAGCTTGGGAGTACCTTTAAAACTGTTGAAACCTAGAAGAATAAATTGAATATTTTCTAGATGAATATTAAATTTGTGATACTAACAAAAATGTTTATTTGTCGTAATACTCCGCACGAGGTTTCAGATGGCTTGCTGACTTCGTGTTGCCATATTGCGGTTGGTGGTGAAACAGCTCAATAGTCTATAGTTAGGGACAAAGTGAGATGATCAGATGAAGTGTCCTCGCTACACAGATCGGCGCTCTGACAAAACTATCCGTTAAGAACTGACCTGCTCCAGAGTTACTCCAGCGACAGCCATCCAAGAGAAGTCAGCCACAGAGTTCTCCTCATCCATGGTGTTACTCTTTTGTTACTAGTATCCGAACTGAAAATAAATGATTAATATAAAATAAACTATAACATGTTTGTTGAGAAAAGTATTGATTTATTGCAATAAATATTCATTAAATAGTTTTAGGACTCCCTGAATTTGCCAAAGCCGACAATAAAAGAACAACGAGCAAAAGTAACTACGAGAGAAGTCTGATGCAAGCCAGACCAACCCCACGTGCAGTTTGCAGCCATCATAATCTCGCACTTAGTGAGGTATTCGGCACGTACGGCGGCTCTGGCCATCGTCTGCGTCAGTCTCCTGACTGATCGCAAGCCGCCCAATGAAGTTACTCCATGAGGCAGCCTACCACCGCCGGGCACACAATCTATAGGTCCTAACGCGGAACGCGGATTTGATTTGTTTCTCATTCCCACCAGAGCCTCAACGCGAGTAATAATAGGCGGCCCCGTAGAACTCAATGATCATGGATTCCAGTAGGCTCGCACGCCTCAGTGCGCGAGAAATACAATGCTGTTAAAGTTAGGAAAATTTGATTATGTTAGCAATGTCAGACGCACGCTGGTTCGCACAAAAAAACGCTTAGACGAAATGGATCTCCGCTTCCAATCATTTAGAACTTCATGAGTAATATGTACGCACCCTAGTGCGTACAGGTAGTATCGTCGATGCTGGCACAAGGTTTACGGCAACACGGACAAAGTCAGCTCCGACAGCAACGCAACGCAATGCTGAAAGCTACTCGGTCTAGTTTAGTCGAGGTACAATTTATTTAGTCAGGTAAGATAAAGACTCAGACAAAACTAATTCCCGCCTCCAACCACTCAGAACTCCACGTAATATGCACGCACGCAAGTGCGCACAGATAGCATCGTCGAAATTGGTACAAGGTCGCGGATTAGATCAACTCCAACCGCAACGCGTCACAAGGTTTTAAAAGCTACTCAGTCCATGTCAACCCCAGAAACTACATATGGTCTGCACGCACGAGCGACCACAGACTGAAGAAAAAACACCCATTCAAAAAATCACTAACTCCCGCACAAATACACCTGCATTATTATACACGACAAAATTGTGGATCGTGAAGAAGAATGTAATGGCAGGTTCGTCATAGGCAGAAAAACTGCTCAGATAATTGATTTTGCACTGATTTGATTTTGGCCTCATTTTCACCGGGACCTCAACGAGAGTCATAATAGGCGCCCACGTCCTTGATTCAGGTAAGTTCGCACGGCCTCGCGTGCGAAAATATTAGTCTTGTCAAGATGAAACCAAGTAGTAGTAGTAGTAGTAGTAGTTGTTACTTCACTTTTCCACCGGAGTCCTAACGCGAAGTTGATGTCGACTCCCTTGTAGGGCAACTGAAGAGTGTAAAAGTAGGTGCAGCGTAGATTACGAGTAGCTTCAACGCAGATTCAGAGTAGCTCCAACATAGATACAGAATAAGTGCGGCACAGACTAGATCTAACACAGATACAAAGTAGGTCCAATGTAGACACAGAGTAGGTTTAACGCATAGTTACCGAGTAGGTCCGACGTAGGCACAGAGTAGGTTCAACGCAGATACCGAGTAGGTCTCTGCACTAACATTTTTTTTTTCACTCAAGCATTTTGGGGTTGGAGTGGGGTGGCAAAGGTGTCTCGGGTCCCAAAAGAGCCCGAAAAATCCCGGAAAGTCCCCCAAATTCCCCGAGCTCCCCGGGTCCCTTCATCTTAGCTCATCTCGGCTTGTCTTGGATATCTCGGACAGTCTCGGCTCGTCGCGCGACCAACTCGACTCACCTCAACATGTTTCGACTGATCTCGACGTTCCTCGACCTGCCACGACGTGACCCTACCCCCTCTGCGCCAGTAATCCGTGGACTGTAATGGTCAACTGTTCTACTCAAGCATTTCACATAAATACATTTTTCTATCTAACACAGATACAAAGTAGGTTCAACTTGGATACAGAGTATGTTCATCGCATAGTTACCGAGAAGGTTCAACGCAGATAACGAGTAGATCTCTGCGCTAACAATTTTTTTTACACTCAAGTATTTAGGGGTTTGGAGTCGGGTGGCAGTGGTGTCTCGGGTCCCAGAAGAGCCCGACGAATCCCGAAATGCCCCCGAACTTCCCTCGTCTCAGCTCATCTCGGCTTGTCTCGAATCACCTCGGACAGTCTCGGCTCGTCGCGCGACCAACTTGACTCGCCTCAACATGTTCGGCTGATCTCGACGCACCTCGATCAGCCTCGACGCGACCCTTGCCCTCTGCGCCAGTAATCCGTGGACCGCAATGATCAACTGTTCTACTCAAGCATTTCACATAGACATTTTACTGTGTATGGGTTTTACAGCGTGGGGAGGGGGAGCCAGGGGTACCAGGGTTCAGAGGGGCCTCAAACGGGTCTAAAAGTTTTTCAAGGGGGTCCCTAAGGGCCTTAAAGAAGTCCCAAAGGGCCCCGGAAGGGTCTAAGTGGATCCCCCCAAATCCTCCTAATCTTCCGAGTCCCCCGGGTTCCCGAAACCCCCGGGTCCCTTAAGTCCTCCGGGCCCCGCGAGCACCCCCACTCCCGGGTCACCTAGTCACAGCCAGCCTCTGTTCGTCTCGACTCATCGCCCCACCAGTCGACTCGTCTCCACTCGCCTCAGCCTGCCTCGACTCGCTTTGTCCCCTCCACGTACAGTGTGTCCAAGAGTTTCGCTCTCTAAGATCAACGTAAACATTATTTCACTATTTAGCCATCAGAAACGCCTAGCTGTGCTCGGGCATTTATTAGGCGCCCAGGGAGAGCGCAAATTCTCCCACCGTAGGTTGGACTAGACTAACTAACACACCGCTTAGACCACCTAAGGCCCATGCGGGCCTCTAACGATACATAATTTTATAATCAATACAGAATAGATCACCATGAAAAAAGGGCAGAGAAAAATGATAGAGCCCAAGCAAGAGGAATTCGATTCGATTTGAGCCTCATTTCCACCAGAGCCTCAACGTGAGTCATAATAGGCTCCCCCGTCGTTGATTCAGGTAAGTTCGCACGGCCTCGCGTGCGAAAATATTAGTCATGTCAAGATGAAGTCAGTTCATATTTCAATTGTGGCATTTTTGCGCACTAGCGCGTACGAGAGAGTTAAGAGGTAATGCGTATCTCCGTAAAATGTGTTATTTCTGTGCGTAATGGGGTGGAGAGACCACCTCATTTGCACAGGTGTTTGAGGTTTAGACAGTTTCGTATAGTCCGGTGTGTTTTCCGGAAGCGATATGCTTTTTATGGTAGGTTGGGTCTGTGAGTAGGCTTTGTAGGTTGTACCGGGGATTTAGGAACGCTCGTTGGGCTGCCGCGAGTGCGTTGCAATCCATCAGTAAGTGTTTCACGCTGATAGCCACTTGGTGGCAACAGGGGCAAGGTGGCGCGTTTGGTCCTATATCGACATCCATCAGGTGGTTGTGAGTTATCCACGTGTGTCCCGTGCACAAGCGGTTGATGATCACTTTGTCCTTTCTGTTGGTGAACTTTGTTTCCCATTCTCCGACTGAGGGTTTGACTGAAAGCATTTTTTGTCCACTCTCAACATGATTCAATTGATTTCGACGCACCTCAACCAGCCTCGACGCGACCCTCGCCCTCTATGCCAGAAAGCCGAGTACTGTAACAATTAATTGTTCTACTCAAGCATTTCACATATACAAAGCGGTGGGGAGGGGGAAGCAGGGATACCAGTGTTCAGAGGGGCCTCAAGTGGGTCCCAAAGTTTCTCAAAGGTGTCCCAAAGGGTCTCCATTGTGTCCCAAAGGACCTCGGAAGGGTCCAAATGGGTCCCCCCAAATCTTCCTGGTCTTCCAGCCTCGGTTCGTCTCGACTCATCACTTCGTAAGTCGACTCGTCTCCACTTGCCTCAACCTGCCTCGACTCGCCTCGTCCCCTCTACGCACAGTGCCATTCGAGACTTACACTCTCAAGATCAACATCAACATTCTTTCACCATTTAGCCATCAAAACGCGTAGCTGTGCTCAGACATTTATTAGGCGCCCGGGAGCGCGCAAATTCTCCCACCGTAGGTTGGACTAGATTTGATTTTGGCTTCATTTCCACCTGAGTCTCAACGTGAGTCATAATAAGCTCCCCCGTAGGGCGACATGATCATGGATTCCAGTAGGCTCGCACACCTCTAAGTGCAAGAAAAACAACGTTGTAAAAGTTGAACCACCCGAACATTCCAGTCGTATCAGACGCACGCTGGTGCGCACAAAAAATAACGTTTAGACAAAACGGACCTCCGCTCTCAATCATTTAAAACTTCATGAGTAATATGTACGTCGGAATTGGCACAAGGTCCACAGCTACACGGAAAAAGTCAGCTCCGACAGCAACGCAAGACGAGGTTCACAGCTACGCGGCCTAGTTAAATCACAGTAGTTTCCATTTTCCAGGTAAGATGAAGACTCAGACAAAACGAATCCCCGCCTAATCATTAAGTACTTCATGAGTAATATGTACGCACGCTAGTGCGCACAGGTAGCATCGTTGAGATCGGTACGAGGTTTACGGCTACACGGAGAGTCTGCTCCGACAGTAACGCATCACAGTACATTTAATTCATTTGAACAAGATAGACGAAATGAAAACCCACGCCTCCAATCACCTAGAACTTCAAGAGTAATATGAGGTACGCTAATGCGTGCAGGCAGCATCGTCGAGTCTGGAACAAGGTTTACGGCTACATGGACAAAGTCAGCTCTGGCAGCAGCGCAATACAATGTTTACAACTACACGCCCTAGTTCGGTTACATTACAATATATTTATTCGGGAAGATGAAGACTCAGACAAAACGAATACCCATCTCCCCCCTCAGAACCTCAAAAAGTAATGTGTACGCACGCCAGTGCGCACAGGTAGTATCGTCAAAACTGGTACAAGGTCCACAGCCTCATGAATCAGATCAACTCCAACCGCAACGCATCACAGGGTTTATAGTTACGCGGCAAAGGTCAACCACAGACATTACAAATGGTCCGCACACGCGCGAGCGAGCACAGACTAAAAAAACGCTTATTCACAAAATCACAAACAGGGGCTCTCTCACAAGTATACTAGCATCATTTTATAAGACAGAATTGTGGAACGTGAAGAGGAAAGAAAGGGCAGGTTCATCATAGACTAAAAACTACGCAGACTTTTATCATCGCACTTATTGTTTAAATGGATTTGGTGGGGAGGGGGGGGGAGCAGAAGTCCCTTGGGTCCCGAAAGAGCCCGATGAGCCCCGGAGGGTTACCCAAGTCCTCCGGGTCCCCCGAGCTCCCCGGGTCCATCAAGTCCCCTTGTCTTAGCTCATCTCGGATTGTCTCAATCATTTCGGCCAGTCTCGACTCGTCGCGACCAACTCGAGTCGTCTCAACATGTTTCGACTGATTTCGACGCACCTCGACCAGCCTTGGCGCGGCTTTTCCTCAGCAATGCTGTGGACTGTAATAACTATTTTCTCTACTCAAGCACTCCACATATATACATTCCTCTGTGTATGGTTTTTACTGCGTAGGGAGGGGGGAGCAGAGGTTCCAGGATTTAGAGGGGCCTCATGAGGGTCCCACAGTTTCTCAAGAGGGTGCCACAGGATTTCAAGGGTGTCCCAAAAGACCCTAGAAGACTCCAAGTTGATCCCCTTAAAACCTCCTGGTCTTCCAAGTCCCCCGGGTTCCCGAAACCACGGGTCTTCCGATTTTGATTTCATTTGGGCCTCATTTCCACCAGAGCCTCAACGTGAGTCATAATAGGCTCCCTCTAAGGGCTCGATGATCATTGATTCCAATTGGCTCGCACGCCTAGGTATGCGAGGAAAAAACAAAACAACGCTTTTAACGTTAGAAAGGAAGTGACAATTTTAGCAATGTCAGACGCACGCTGGTGCGCAAAAGAAAAAACGCTTACTCGAAACGGACCTCCGCTTCCAATCCTTTTGAACTTAGAGAGTATATATACGCACCCTAGTGCGTACAGGTAGCATCGTCAAGATTAGTACAAGGTCAGTGGCTACACGGGCAAATTCAGCTCCGACAGCAACGCAACACAATATTTACAGCTACGCGG
>SDVV010003487.1:0-21301 GCA_016164225.1 Gammarus roeselii | reverse complement strand
TCACTTTCCTTTATTCCTGGGCTCAACCTTTTGGGGCTCTTACGTGCAGCTTCCAGCTGCTGATTGACTGCCCTTCAGGCGGTTGTTGGCGCCACACGATTTTATTGGCTGCCCTCCAGGGTTGTTCGGCGCCACACAGTTTTGGCACTGCCACTACTGAGGGAATCCCGCCATCAGAGGGAATACTGCATCTGTGGCACATTTCAGTGGAGGTTAATACAATGACTTAAATATGTATGATACCTTAATGTTACATTGTACAGTTTATAATTTAATACTAAAGGCTGTATATCTATACATACATAATTTAACGTGGGGGAGAGCAATGCAGGACTTGGCTTGCAAACCCTTACATATCCATGCCTCCGCGAGTGCGAAAATCCAGCGCCTAACGTTAAAGCAGTGGACTACTTTTTCATGTTTTCACTCCTTCTTAAACAAACCAACTGTTTCTAAAAATATCAGTCCATATTATATGGTTTGAGAGGGCTCGCACGTACGACTTCCGTGGATCACTTTCTGTAGGGTGATACTTTTGTTGAGCGGTTTGATGTATATGAGTTTTTAATTCTGCTCATCTTCACATTTTTTTTATTATCACCTACAGTAGTAATTTATTTGTGTTAGGCAATGGTCCCAAAGAAGATTAATTATATCACTTATATAAGTGCATTTGAGACATCAAAGACTCAGAAACAACTGCTTCTGAGTATATAGAGTTTCTTCGTAGTCTAGATAGAGGGGCAAATTAGCATGGGACAGAAAGTGTACTAGCTGCTCGTGTGAGTATGAGCGCCACATTTATTTTTAATATATGTTGCATCTCGGGGATATCCTATATTTTTTCTCCCTATATGTCTGATCTCGTTGGGCTTGTTTGTTGGAGCAAACATTTCATGAATAAATAATTCAACTGAAACCACTCTGCAGCAACGGAAATAAATATTTTGTAATCGAAACCGCATTTCATTAATAAACGGTTATGCTTAAATGGTACTGTTGGTTCTTACCAGTAGGTATGATTACTAAAAGTCAGGGATATTGATTTAAGTGGTCGGTCTATTGTTATAACAATGAGTCGTTTCAGAGCAAAAAAATATTATAATAATAGGTTGCCCGCGTTGGGCCGTTTTTTTCAACATAGATCCTGGCCCCACATTCACGGGAGAGCCGGTAGAGGGGATATTTTGCTCTATTTTAGCTGAAGCTTGTTAATGCTGCACAAAATTTTATACAAATAAAAATGTATCTGATGTCAAATTAATATGGAAGAGTTTGCATTTTTTGCGGAATGAGCCAAAATATACATTTAGACTATGCTTTCCTCAGTAAAATGTGCATGTTGGGAAGAAATTTTGCGGCGGCTTTATGTTTTTATTCAGGAATTATATTCATTCAAAAATAGTGCAAATGCGTTCCTCTTTTACGTGCGAGTTGTACCAGTTTCCAAAATCGGCGGAGCTTCAGTACTCAAGCGGGTAGCATGTACGTGTTCCATCCCAGTTTTATTTTTATTATATCAAGACTACGAGATAATCTTATACTCCCAGCAGCAGTTTGTCCAGGGTCTAGGACGTGCCCTAAATGTAACAGTTATTCTACACTTTTTTCAAACATTTACTTAATACAGAATACGTTTCTTACAACAGGAAACAATATAATGACGTTTGCAAAACAACTGTTGAAAAACGTTTACTTTGGTTCCCCAAGAAATCCGACGTGGCGTGTAGGAATATGCGTTTTATCCACGTGTAAAATGTCGCACCTAAAAATACATTCCAAACATTTATTTTGACACTAATACCGTTCAATTAACCAAGTAATGTTATTAAATCTTGATGTTTTGAGTTTGTGAGGATATTATTCAATATTATTTGCTCTAATTTATTTCAATTCTATTTTTGTTTCAATTCATAAGAGGAGAGTGTCTGAATATCAATAGATACTCCATGTTTAATCACCAAAGCATTGCATAAAATTTAATAAATATCGGTATTTGAACCTTAACATTACGATCTAGTTCACTACGCGTAAACTGTAATTTGTCTTGCTGAGCGCTTGCATCGTCATCCGTTCAATTCAGTCAGTTCGTTCCAGGTGTTGGTTGACTTACGTGTAACTGTGGTAGTTACCTAAAGCTGAGTGAAGCAATTTATCTTAACTCAATGGCTCCCAAGCAGCGAATGAAATCTGCCAACGAGAAGTCGGCCAAAAATATCCTTAACCGAGGAAATGTACCAAAGAGCACAGTAAGTTGATTTGGTCAGCTAACCCATGTGGAAACCTTGTTCCCTTCACATATTTTCCATACGGAACATATTGTCCATAATTCTACGAGGAATTGTATCCTACTTCACCGAACTATTCAGTTTTATTATGTCGGGCTCGGCTGCTCTACTCGTAATTTTGAAAACATTTTCTCTTGGCCATTTCATCCCATCCTAATTCCTAGGTATCCTGAACTAATTCTGGTTGTGCCGAACATTTCAATCTTTGGTGCTGCCAGTGTGGATTCTGTGCACCAGTGCTGCTTTTGTTCTATGATTATTATTTGGTGTATATGCGCCACCCACAATCAGGAATGAGCACCGTTTGCATGAAGCATTTTTTCCTAATTATGATTAGGATATATGTAAACAAACTATTACTGAAGATCAGAAAAGCTTGCTAAGTTTATAATCTGTTCACAAAAGCCTTGTCATGGATTTCCTATTACAAAATTCTTACTTTTGCCACACATCATGCATGTTTTGCTGAGTGGTTAAATTAACATCTTTAGGTAGTGATCTTGAGACTTAAGGCATTTCAGTAGTTTTCTCTTTGCACTAGACAGGAAATTATTCCATACATGCCTAGGATCTCCATGAGATAAAGCAGTGATTTGGAAATTACTAGTCTCCATTGACAAATTCTCTACAGATTTTGAATTATTCTGATCATGTTTACACACACCTAAGATAGATTGAGCATTACCTGGAGATGATCTTTCACTTTCTAAATTTCTTAGCTAATTATCTTGTTCTTCCAGCTAACTGGAGGTTATAAGGTGCCAGCTCCTTTCTTCTAGACAGTTTAGAATTAGGAAGGCTAGATCAAGATGATCAGATGTTGCTGGTCTATTCCAATGTAGATAAGTCTGTTGATGCTGGTTTGGTAGCAGATATGGCTATGCTCCATTCCTCAAGGGCATTTGATGTTTTCCATCCCATTTTGTTTCTGAAGTTGCAGGCTCATGGAGTTCCTGATGTTGTTTTGAGGTGGATTGGTAGTCCGCTTCATTCTTGAATTATGTGTGTTGGCATTGATGGAGTAAATAGTGAGCCAAGGGATTTTCTGAGTGGGGTTCCACAGGGTTCAGTCTTGGGTTCAGTCCTCTTTCTCATATGTTATTTTTTGACAGGTGGCCTTGTATCTAAATTTTGCGCATTTACTGATTTTAAAATATTTGTCTATCCAACGTCATGATGTTACTGGCCAGATTGCACAATTGGGCACGGGGTTGAGAACATTATGTGCCTTTTCATTGCCAAACATTAAGAACCAAACCAGCGTGCGCCTCAGAAGCTGAGATCCTCATAACATACGTGCGTAACGTGCGCTTGCAGATTGTTTTTTAGAGTTATGTGCGCTACTACAAAGACCCCGCCTGACTGCAGAATTACATGCATGTAGAGTTTGAAATGACCGCACATAGACGCAAACATCTTTCACCAACCAGGTGTCCTACAAAACCGATTGTAAAATTTAGATGACTCTTTCCTATGGTAGTTGTCTGTTTCATGAATGTTCCAGCAAACTTGTTTAAAACGCGTGATGTCGGTGTTAGTCTTCATCTATTGTCAAAACACAGTAGCGTCAACCGGGGTGTATCCCTGCATTGTGCGCATACTTTGAAATAACTCAAAAAGTAAGTGGCCGAGCAACTTCTTATTTACGGTGTATATAGCTACTATAATGATCATGAAGCACGGTAAGTTTCAACATTCTATCATCAACCAAAAAGAAGTTATTTATGAAGAAAAAAATGTGCGGCAAGCTATGGCTCCCAATCGGGGAAGGGACTTCCCGCACCTAACAGGGTGACTCCCCGCACCCCCCCATTCATCAATAATTGAAACTCAAATTAAAAGTTTGGGACAACCAATCAAAAGAGCATGGCTATATTAATATATATCAGTTGTTTAAAATAAAATGTGAAGTAAAATATTATGTCAGGGATAGGTGTCTTTGATGCAGTCTTTTGCTGCTGTCATACCCGACTGTCGATAGATATCTTTCCCTAATTTTACCGCAGGAAACTGAATTTTTCTTCAATAATTGCAATTTAACTTTACTGGAAGTAATTTCTCCACATCCTGAACTAATTATGACCTTAAAGTATCTGTAAATGAGCAAATATCACGAAAAAACATTTTTTTTATTATACGATAAAACATGTTAGAAGTGTATTTAGTCAATTCTATAGCAAATTTAATGCATAAACATGAATACAAGTCATGCTAGGTAAGGTATTGTTACTTTGATATGAAAATGTGATGAAAAATGAATTCCTAGGCATTAAACATACGTTAACACTTAGGCCTAGACTTGTCACCATGTGTTATAAACATTGGATCATTATAAAATTTGTTACGCATTTTGAAATTAGCTGTGGTGTCATTATTATAGGTAATTTACTTCCAAATGTCATATGTGCAATAAATTACATTTAACTACTTTACATTGGAGAAAAATGAAGATATTAATCAACAAAATAGGTGTGGGAATCAGTTCCGATTGTTTTTTCACCTGGGACGACTCCCCGCAGTTGTAAATTTGTTTTCATCTACAAAAGTTTAAATTTCTTTCCAAAATCCTTCCTACGCAACCAACAACATCATATTCAGAGTATCACCACCAAATTTGGTCCTAATCCAATGAGAATAGACACAGCATCAAAGATTGCAGAACGTTTATTTATCCGAACTAAAATTATTGAGGACCTGGAAAACACACCTTCACTTTGAGGATTTTTCATAAATTCTGTGTGTATCAAATTTCTGTAAGTAGCTGGTACTTACTAACTAAGACCTGCTTTTTCAAGCCCCATAATCAAATGGTGACATTTCTGACGTCTTGGTGCCCAAAAGGGGGTACGGGCAGTCATCCCGTGTTTCCGACCGTGGGGAGTCACCTGGTTGACGCTTATGTTTGATTGTCGTTCAAACCATGCAGGGTGTAATTTAATGTCACAGTTTAGCTATTGCTGCATTCATTACAAACACGATGCACTTCATCTTGACTAATATTGTGCGTTGTATTGTGAATTGCCAATTTTTATTTTCCCACTATAATATACGTTATTGGTTTCTCTCGGCCAGATTGCACAATTGGGCACGGGGTTGAGAACATTACGTGCGTTTTCATCGCCAAATATTAAGAACCGAACCAGCCATGCGCCTCAAAAGCTGAGATCGGCATATCTAGACCTTTGCGTGCGCTTGCAGCAGTATGTTTGCCGAGTTACGTGCGCCCCTGTCACAGACACTGACAAATATATACAAAACAGAGAACTAGATCTGCAAGGCTACGAGCGCCAAGAAACAGACTCCAGAATTACATGTGTGTAGAGCTTGACATGACCGCACATAGACCTAAGCGTCTTTTACCAACCAGGTGTCATACAAAACAGAATGTAACATTTAGATGATACTCTTTCATATGGAAGTTATAAATTGAAATGAATAATACCTGTCAGTTCTTAATAAAAATTGCCATTACTAACAATGACTTAATTTGCACTTCCACTCCTCTGTCTCTCCCATGCATGTTGCAGCAAACTTGTTTACACAAACGTGTGTGACGTCGATGTTCGTTTTCATCTATTGTCAAAATGCAGTAATGTTGAATTGTCGGTCGAACCATGCAGGGCATAATTCAATGTTATAGTTTAGCTATTGTTGCATTCATACCAAACGCTGATGCGCTTTGACTTGACTGATATTGCCCGTTGTATTGTGAATGGTCAATTTTTTATTCTCCCCCCAAAAAAATGCGATATTGGTTTTCGTTCGTTTCTCTCAGTAACCGATGACGATCCGGACTGTTCGGTCACAGAGATAGAAGTTCTTCAATGATGGTGATGCGCAGTGGTTAGGAATCTCGGTGTCAGCTTGAATTAATATGCTATGGAGGAGAATGCGTGCATGAAATTTTAGCACAACAAATATTTTGAAGAATTGTTTACGTGCGATGTACTGTTTCCGCGTGCGATATTTTGTAAGGTGTCTTCACGTGCGCTTCATCTCAAGATTTCACGTGCGCATCACATATTTCTTATCAATGTTCGCGTGCGCTGCCTGCCAAATTGTGCAATCTGGTCTCTCAGTAACCGCTGTTGATCCAGACTGTTAAGAAATTACTAGTTCTTCAATGATGGTGATGCGCAGTGGTTAGGAATCTCTGTCTGCTTAAATTAGATAATATGCTATGGAGGAAAATGCATGCATGAAATTGTAGCACAACAAATAGTTTTAGAGATTTGTTTACGTGCGATGTACTCTCTCTGCATGCAATATTTGGAAAGATGTCTTCTCATGCGTTTCATCTCAAGATTTCACATGTGAATCAAATATTTCTTGTAAATTTTCATGTGTGTTGCCTGCCAAATTGACCAAACTGGGCTGTTGGTGATGTCTGCTCTGCAGGGAGACCTTTACAAAGTATTTCAGACTGCATCTTCATGGAATTTATCATTGAACCCTAGCAAGTGTGTTGTTGTACGTTTTAGAAGACATTTTGCTGGATGTACTGGTCCCAGTGCAGAGGCTGTTTACACTGTTGGGGGGGCTTGTTAGGGAGTTTGTCCAAGTTCATAGCTATTTGGGAGTTCATGTGGATGTTGGTCTAGAGTTTCATGGCCATGTCAGGGAAATTGTGACATGAGCTGCTGGTCTTTGTAGTGATTTGCTTAGGTCAACAGTGGGCAGAAGCCCAAATTTTATTCTCAAACTCGTTGAGGTACATATCAGGCCCATTCTTGATTACTGCTCCTGTGTGTGGAATCTTGGTCATGTCCAGGATGTGGAGTTGCTTGAGTCTGTTCAGAGGAGGTGGACCAAACAGGTGCATGGTCTGTCTGAGATGTCCTACCATTGTTTTACCGGGTGTGTTCTGCTTATGAGCCCATGCATTCTGTTATCTTGGTGACATGGTTCCTTGCCTATGCATGTGTTGTCCTGAGTGTTATTTCATTCTTGTGTGATCACATATGTAACAATTAGTTTTTCTGGCCTAAGCTATCTTAATCTTTCACTTGGTTATTAATTTGGCTGCTGCTGTATAGTCATCCATCATTGTCATTGTACAGTATACTTGCTGAAAAGGATGCTCTAAACCAGTCATAATTGTACAGTATACCTGCTACAAAGGATGCTTTGAACAAGCTATCATTGTTTAGAACATTTGCTTTAAATGATGCTTTCAACGAGCAATCATCTTTCAGAAGTCTTGCTTGAAATGGTGCTCTAAACGAGCAATCATTGTTCAGAAGTCTTGCTTGAAATGGTGCTCTAAACAAGCTATCATTGTTCAGAAGTATTGCTTAAAATGATGCTCTGAACGAGCTATCATTGTTCAGGAGCCTTGTTTTTTATACGTATAATAACCAAATTATGAAAATATGATATAATGCGCAACACTCCCTTTTGTACCCTATCGTATTGGTTGGCCTGTCGTCCTTTGTCAGCCAGCTGTTGTCTGCTGAGATGGCAGCTTGACGCCTCTCCGCAGGGCGTTGTCGTATAATTCAGGATGGTGTCAGGCGTTGGCGTTCATCAACCGGCCATGCAACAGCCGATATAGCACGTAATATACAGCATGTAGGTGTATAAGGCTGTTTGCAGACCGCTGACTTCAAGACCAAACATCAATAGCAGTTATCTGCCTGTAGTAGGCCATCTACCTATAATAGGCATCTGCTTGGTGTTATTTGCCTGCTAATACGGCAGCTCGACGCCGCATCGGCAGGGTGTTGTCGTACAATGCCAGATGGCGTTGGGCGGTAACCGACCTGACAGGCAACCGCTTTGACACGGAAAAATTGTGAGAGGCTTTCCGCAAACCGCAGTCTTCATGACCTCACACCAATAGTCAGTATCTGCCTATAGCAAGCATCCGCCTTGAGTGCGTCATTCGTCCGCCGGTTGTCAATTGCTAAGATGATAGAACGACATTGCTTGGCAGCGTGTTGTAAGATCCAAAATGGCGTCGGGAGGGACCTGCCCGGCCTTGCAACAGCTTTATGGAACGTGATGATAATTGTAAAAAGCTGTCCGCAGACTTCTGTCTTAAGACCAAACATCCATAGCCGGAATCTGCCTGTAGTATGCAACTGCATATTGCAGGCATCTGCTTAGCGGGTCATTTGTTAGGTGTTTGTTGTCTGCTAAGACGGCAGCCTGACGCCGCTTTGGCAGGGTGTTGCCATACAATTCCAGATGGGGTTGGGGGCAACTAATTGGCTGTGCAACAGCCTATCTGACACGTAATAATCTGCATGTTGGTGTAAAAAGCTGTCTGCAGACTGCTGACTTCACAATTAAACAGCAGTAGCGGGCATCGGTCTGCCCGGCATCTGCTTAAGGCAGGCATTTGCCCTGCGAGCAGAATAAGAAACCTCATGTTGGAGGGTTTGCAAAGGAACGTCGAATATGACACCTCATCTGCATGTTTGTATGAATAGCTGTCCTTGACCGCTAAATTCAAAACCAAGCATCTATGGTGTCGGCTGTTTGCAGTGGACGTCTACTAATTAAGTAAAAATTGCGTTTACCGGTGACAGGCTTGTGTCACAGCTGCAGCTGCCCAGATGGGCTGCCGAGTACCGTTTCTTACCTGTTGTTAAGCAGGTGCAGAGACCGTAGCACTTCAGTGGGTGATGGAGCTGTAGAGCTCACAACCTGCCCTGGCAAAGCTTGAAGCACAAATGAATGACAAGGTATAGCAGCCCTCACTTATGTAGGGCAGGAGAGTGTTAGGATCATTGATAAAGTTGCTAAGACATAGGACCCCGAATATCGGCAATATAGATGCAGGGCATACAAACGCAAATTTTGGCCAAAAGATCAAACTCATAATAAATCGAGAAAATAAGATGGAAACTTTTTTTTTTAATGTTAAGACATATAAATGTTGAAAACAGTTAAAAACTAATGCCAAATGTTATCAAGATTCTACTGCACAATTGTCTCTAATGTTTCCCTATCAAGATTCATGGGAATAAAAGCGGAACGCATGCTAACGCTGTGGCTCCTACAAATGATAGAAAATAGTAGATATCAGTCAATTAAATTAGATAGTATGGATTGTTATATGCCTGACCAGTCTTTTTTGTTGCTTGTACTGCAGTCATTCATGACAGTCAACATTTTTATTTTTCAGTGTGAATTTTTATTTTCATTCATTGCAAACTAACTTGACTGGAAGTCATTTCTCTGCATTATGAAATAATCATCTATGAAGTATGAGTAAATGAGTGTGGTGTAATTCCTGAAAAAAAAACATTTTAAAGTCGGCTAAAACAAGTAAACAAGGTAGCTTTTTAATTCTATCTCAAACTAATTGCATTACCATGAAAACAAGGTATGCTAGGTATGGTATTGCTACCTTGACATGAAGACGATATAAAAAAAATACTTCTAGGTGCAAACTGGAGTTTACACCCAAGCCTGACTTGTTACCTTGTTGTATATAGCTACATACATTGGGCCATAATGAAATTAGCAATGCATTTTGAAATTAGCATTGCCATTTTTACAGGTCCTTAATTTCCAAACAATATTGTATGTGTGAAGAATTAGCCAGCTTCATATATATGATCAGTTTTTAATCAAGAAAAAAAAAATTACGAAATAGGTGTGGGGTATCATCCCTAATTTTTTTTTCATTTGAATATACCTCACTTCAGTATATTTGTATGTTTACAAAAGTATACATTTCTTCCCAAAATCTTTCTTATGCAACAAACTAAAACATATTTCAGGTATCACCAACAAATTTAGCCACAGATCAAAGCGTGCGGAACTTTGATTTTGCAAAACCATTATTATCCGTGGCCTGAAAAACACACCTTCATTTTCAAAAATTTCCGGAAATTCAGTGTGCTATCTAATTTCTACAAGTAGCTGATACTGTCAAAGACTTGCCCTTTAAATCTTGTAGTGAAATAGGGACATTTCCAACGTTTTGGTGCCCTAACGATGGGTGCAAGGAATCACTCCGGGTTGTCGTTGCTAGGAATCATCCCTGTCCTTGCTACGTAGCTATCATTGGGAATAAAGTTGTGACTCAGACTGTATTACACAAATTAGCTGCTGCAGTTGATGAAAAAAATACAACTCCTGATTATTAAATGAAATTATAGGAAAGCATCTGAACATATTGACACATAGCCTTGTTTTGGAGGGTGTAAACAAAACTTCACAAAACCATTCATGAGATTCCCAATTAGCTATCTTGTAAACTAAATATGAGACTAACAATCAAAAATCTTGAAGCCTAATTGTTCACCATTGGAGTATGTGAATCAATAGTTTTGAGATCAGTTGACCAGATCTGAGCAACTCCTTCTCTAACCCTTTAGCCTCACCTCATTTACTGACAAATGTAACTTTTTTTAAAAATCATGCTGACCTAGGTCTGATCAGACTTTCTTGTTCATTTGGGCCTCCTTCTAAATATTTTTTCAAGCTGAATTAATTGATGGGGGCGAGTGCAGTCATTCCCCGCAGTCAACTTTTTATATTCCTCCAGCTATCAAGGCGCTAAAATCTCGATACGGTATCCACAGCCTGTCGTAAAATGTGACTGAAAGCAGGGCAAAGGGGCTAGGAATCCCTTTCTCTGTAAAACCCTTCCTCAAAGATCGCAAAACAACCGGGGGGAGGAGAGGCTCATGCCTCTCCGAACCCTATTGTTAGGGTCGCTGAATGTGTGTGGCTGTAGTACGAATGATGTAAAAAGGGAGATTGATGAGATGTTTGTGAGGAAGAAGTTTTATATGTTGGTGCTGAGTGAGATAAAATTGAAAAGTAAGGGAGAAAGTGAGTTTGGTTTGGTAAGTGAAAGAAAGTCTGGTGTGGAGGAAGGTTGGGCACAAGAAGTTATGTTCTTGATATCAAGTGATTGGTTGGCTATTAGTGTTACCAAGTGGGAGGAGGTGTCCTCAAGATTGGTGTAGGTGAAAGTTGTTAGGCATAGAAAGATAGATATTTGTGAGTGCTTATGGTCCAGGTAGTGGGAAGAGTGAGGAGGAGGTGTCCTCAAGATTGATGTAGGTGAAAGTTGTTAGGCATAGAAAGATAGGTATTTGTGAGTGCTCATGGTCCAGGTAGTAGGAAGAGTGAGGAGGAGAGCGAGCAATTCTGGGCTGACCTGAGTGAGTATTGAGTGTTTAGGAGGTCAATTCCATGTAGTTGTACTGGGTGACCTCAATGCAAGAGTTTGAGATGCAGTGGTGGAAAATGTGATAAGAAGGTATAGCATTCCCGTTACAAATGACAGTGGAGAAAACCTGATAGGTCTGTTTATGGAGCAGGAGATGGTGATTGGGAACAGTTTGTTCAAGAAGCAAGATATTCACATTTATACATGGTTTAGGATGGGGCGTGGTGCAGTATTGGAGAGCGCTGCTGGATTTTGTGCTGATGATGATGAGAATGGTGGAGAGGCTGCTGGATGTGCGGATGTTGAGAGGGGAGGGTGGAGGAGTGTGGCCACCTGCTGGTGGAAGGTAGATTAAGAGCGGAGCAGAGGTGGAAGGGCAACCAAAGAGTGGGAGGAAGAAGAGAGGTAGCGAAAGTGAGTGAACTGAATGTGAGAAGCAGAGCTGTGGAGTTCCAACAGGCGTTGAGAGAAGACTATGACAATGTGAGAGGAAAGGATCTGAGAGATGTGGACAAAGAATGGGAGACTTTCAAGAGATGCATTGCTGAGTTGTGCAAAGGTTGTGTGTGGTGCGCGTTATGTGGGCGGGTGTAGAAGGAAAGGTTGGGAGTGGTGGAACGAGGGGGTTAAACTGGCAGTGGCACAGAAAAGAGGAGCATTTGACGAGTGGCTGCAGGTGAAGTTGGTGGTGGCTTATGGAAGCTATAAAGGGAGAAGGAATGAGGTAAAGCGTTTGGTGAGAAGAGCCGAAAGGGACGCTGATAGCAGGTGGGGCAGACTGTTGTAACCAGAATTTCGAGGAGAGCAAAAAGATGTTCTGGAAAGAGGTGAAGAGGGTGAGAAAGGGAGAGACCGGCAAGGAGGAAGTGGTGAAAGATGACAGTGAGGCTGACTTTGTTGCTGTGGGTAGTAGTTTGGATGCCAGTTTTGGGAGAGAGACTTGTGGCGGACATTACCAAGGAAGAAGTGCAGGAGGCGGTGGGGTGATAAAAGCAGGAAAAGCCCCTGGTTCGGATGGCTTTGCCACCAAGTGCCTGAAAAAGGGTGAGTAACGATTGTTGAATGGTTGGTGAGGTTACTGAACTTGTATATTGTGGCAGGCGTGGTACCAATTGAGTGGCGCAGTGCCTGCCTGCATTGTTCTGCTGTATAAAGGATAAGGAGATGAAAACCAATGCTGTAAATTGAGAGGTATCAGGCTATCAAGTATGGTTGGTAAGTTGTACCGGAGAGTGCTGATCAGAATGATTAGAGACTGTACGGACTGCGCAATTGGAGAGGAACAGTGTGGTTTTAGGAGTGTTAGAGGGTGCCCTGATCAGATTTTTGCAGTGAGACAGGTCTGTGAGAAGAACCTTGCCAAAGGAAAGAATGTGTTCCAGGCCTTCATGGATCTGGAGAAGGCATACAACGGGATTGACGGGGAAGCGCTGTGGAGGGTGTTGCGTTTGTATGGAGTGGGCAGACATTTGTTGAAAGCGGTGCAGAATTTCTATGTTGGCAGAGTGGGAAGCAAAGGGAGTGATTGGTTCTAGGCAAAAGTGGGACTGAGACAAGGCTGGGTGATGTCTCCCTGGCTGTTCAATATCTATATGGATGGAGTGGTCAGGGGGGTCAAACGTGAGTGTGCTATGTTGTGGCTTGGAGCTGATGGAAGCAAATGGGTGGTGCTGGCAGCTGAGCCAATTGCTATTTGCGGATGATTCGGCCCTGGTTGCCGATTCAGAGGAGAAGCTATTTAGTTTGGTACGGTGTGTGAGGGGAGGAAGCTTCAAGTGAACGTGGGTAAAAGTTAAGTAATTAGATGCACAAGGACTGTCGATGCGAACAGATTTTGTGTCCTCGTAAGTGGAGAGTTGTCAAAAGAAGTTTAGTTTTTTAAGTATCCGGGTTCTCATGTGGAGAAGACTGAATTAGTGGAAACTGAGGTGAAGGAGGGGTGTGAAGTGTTGGGTGGACTGAAGATTGTAATGAGCTGCAGGACGTTGGGGATGGAAGCAAAGAGAGAGCTGTATGAGTGTGTTCTGCCAACTGCTGTACCGAGCTGAGACTTGAGGGGTTAGAGCAGAGGAGAGAAGAAGGTTGAATGTTTTCAAGAAGAAATGTTTGAGGAGCATGGCTGGAGTTCTGCTGAGATAAGTTCACTAACGACATGGTTGGCATCAGAACGGGCATGGTGAAGAAGATAAGAGGACAGAGTTGATTTGCGTGTTCTGAAATGGTTTGGGCACATGGGGAGGATGGATGAAAGGAGATGGTGAAAAAGGTGTTGAAGTCAGAGGCGAGTGATTGTTGGACTATGGGGAAACCAAAGTTTGGGTAGATGAATTGTATAACGCAGGCATTAGGAAGGAGAGGTGATTGTGGAGGTAGCAAGAGAGCATGCACTGGATAGGCGCGAGTTTAGAAAGATAGTGAACGGATGAGTTTTGACACTGTCCTGATGTGCTTTCCTGCCCTAGGCATTATAGTTGAGAGACGGGATGGTCGTAGGCAGGGATGGGGGGGGGGGGTGAGGGCCCGGTCATCATGACTGCCAACACTGACCCCGAACCGCACTCATGACCCAGAGGTCGTGTTGCGGGGTCCCCGGCCGGACCCTTTAGCGCAAAAGAGCTGTGGTGTGCAAGTGTGAATGTATGAGTGTGAGGTGCACCTTGCCGTCAGCCACCCCCTTGCAGGGGGATTTTGGTCTAGTGACTGTATCTGTATCAACAAGTTGCCTTCAACTTGTCATGCAGGTGTGAAAGGAGATTTTGCCTCCAAATGATTTTTATCAGCTCAAAAAGATTTGCTTGTTGCTAATTGGTGTTTTCATCTGTGGTCAATATGCACACAGAATAGCAAGTCTTGAAGCCATTACTCTTTTCCTAACTACCTATTTTGTTTTAGCCTTTGGCTTATAGCTATATATTTTTTGTTTCAGAGACAAGCTGACGACCAGTACCCTGTGGGGCCTTGGCTGTTAGGTCTGTTCGTCTTTGTGGTCTGTGGATCAGGTCAGTGAAAGTTCCTGTCACACACATAGCTGCTTCATTGACTGATGGTCACCTTTATTTCAATTGAATGAAAATGTTCTTTTAGGTTTGTTAACATACAACTACTCCATCTTGCTGGAATTCAATGGATAAATTTGCTGATAGTTGCCAGATCAATATTCCCTTGGTGACAACTGGCAAGCTAGCTAAATGTTTCACTTTCTGCAATCCATTTCAGATGTCCTTAGCTAAATTTCCCTTATTCTTATCCAATTCAATGTCCTTTCATCATGATTTGAAAGCATTTTGAACATTCCTTTGGCTAAATGGTTGATTGGCATGATCTTTAAATAGCTAACTAGGCTTAAAGATTATAGCTATCTAATTATTTTTACTCCCAGACTCTTTGTTATGCTCCAACCCATTATTTTAATCTGGGGTTTCATTTGTTTGTAGCTACACAATCTCATTATTTTTAGACTCTGGTTCTGTCTGTTACACACAAACTTGATTCTTTTACACTGGGGTCATGTTGATGGCTCCTTGATATGGACCAATGTAGATGTGTTTTCAGTTTAGGCTTGGGTTTTGGGGGTCCATCTCCACCGGAGTAGGGGATGAATTCTTAACATGGTGATACCAATCTACATGGATTGGATGGGGTAATCTCATCCAGTTACACCTTCATTCTGAAATAATTAGAAAATAGATTATGATTGAAGTTTCACAATTGACTTTTTTCATAATTATAGTTGATTCCTAACTAGGTACATGTGAGCCTTTTGTCTTTCTTGACTGGCACAATTGATGAGTCATTCAGTGGGATGCAGGGCAACAAAATCACCTCTCGACCTGCTTTTTGGAGCCAGCTGGTACATGACTGCACTGAGCCATTACTGGGAGTGATGTTATGATCATTAAACATTGCATGCCCTGTGCTGCTACTGCTAACCAGTAGCTACCATCACAGTGCAATAAACAGGCTTCCAGTGTCCTTGCAGGGGCGGCAATGGACATATGCCTGTACTGACCTACTGGAGAAATGATGGTTAGCTTGCAGTTTTTGCTTGAGTTTCCATTGTCAATCACGTGTGAAGAACTTCCATGTTAGTTAGAAACTTCATAAAAATTACTCATGAATGAAATTGAATCTGGGTATACATTTAATTCAAAATAACTAACACCCCATGGTGGAAAACAAATGCATGTTTCATTGTCTAATTATACAGGAGGGATGTGAGCAACATGGATATATTTCATGAAATTTTAGATACATGTAAGCCCACTTAATGAAATGGTGCAGTAAACCACTGAATGACAGGTTCATGCAGTTGTTAACTTTATAGGCTACCGTAATGTTAACTATTACTGCGCTCCGGTGAAGATGGACCCCTAATCTAATCTATGACTGCCCAGCCTAATCGTGGTTGCAGCTGCTGCTTGTATGGGAAAGCTGGATGATATCATTCAAGCTCTGCAAGAGGGCTAGTACTTAGTTACATATTTTCCACAATGCAACTAACAGTGAAACGGTTCACTACAACAAGATTGTGCAGTTTACATGTGGGATTTCATTTTACAGTTGTGATATTTCAAGGTACAAAAATTGAAGGCTCCAATCATAGTATTTAGAGCATCTAAGGCAGCCTAATCCTTGCATACAAACCTATTGATTATCCTGATTTCTTGAGCCTTGATTAACTAGAACCACACAGGGACAGATATATACTCAACAGTTGATGAAAGAGTACTATTAACATTGAAGAATGAAACAATATATATATGTATATATATATATATATTTATAAACATACATACATATATACATACACGCTAAGTTGTTGCACTGGTAATTCATCTACTTCTAACAAGGTTATGAATTTGGACATTGTTGAGAGATTGAGAGAACTGCTAAGTGCCAATATATCATAGTGGCCTACTAAGGGTATGATTATATCTCTGTTGGTCTTAACTTGAGACTGACCGACATTAAAACAGTAAACTGTGTTGGGGAGTTGGAAATTCTAACAATTGAGGTGGATACTAAGTATGGCTTTGGATCTTGGCATTTCTTGTGAACTGATTGTGTGCCTCGAGTATTTCCTAATCAAATTGAATCGATCTTCATTATGGTTTCTGCAGGAAGTTTTGAGTGTGTGTTCAGCAATTTGGAAGTTGTATTGATCATTTAGTTTCAGGATATTTGCAGTTTTAAAATAATTAGTATAAAAATTGAATGGAAGGTTATTTTTAGCTCCAGGAGCTTTCATTTGTAGTGTAAAAATTGAATCGGGTTTATTTGTGTTAGTCCATACCAGGCTTTGATTCTGTAAATTAAGAATAGCTGAAATAATGTGAAATTAATTTTTTCAAGGACAGATTATTTTTAGCTCCAGCTCCACCGGCTTGACTACCACAGGTCTTGACAACTTGGATGCTGATTTTGCTGACCTTGGGATTATTAAAATGATTGTTATCAAAATATACCTTGGGGAATTCAGTGTTTTGTTTATCTAATGAATTTTAGCACATCTAATTTTTATGATTGGCAAATTGATTTCACGCCTTCAATCAAATAAAGTGCTATTCAATTTTTTTCCATTAATTCCAATTCGTTTTGCAGCTAGCAACTTGTTTACGTGATAGTTTCTTGTTGAGGCAGTTGATTCATTCATTTTATTTGAAGGGATAAAAGTAGAGATGGTACAATCCTCAGTCTGTGTGTATTTGAAAAATGACTGCATTAACTGTATCGCTTATAATAGTCAATATAAGCAGAGGCCCTAAATGAAATGTTATGAAATACCACGACTTGTCTATATAGAGCATGGTGAAATATATATCCAGTTCACAGTTACATATTGATGGAGGTTGGACGGATATGAAGTGAACCAATCAATTGCTTTTCCTCGTTTTCCTCAAGACATCTTTATAGCTAGATCATACTGGCGATAAAATGAGCAACATCAGTCTCAGGCCTTGCCAAAGTCATGAAATAGAACACCATTATCGAGGGCGAAAGTGCTTCGTTTTCAAGTGTGTGGTATAGAGATGGCTACTCATAAAATATGGCATGCTTTACCCAAGTGTTTGGTGTGATGGCCGTTTGTATGCATTGAAAATACTGTCTGACACTTGATGAGCCCACTAAAGTGTTAACAAGAGCAGTCGTTTGTGTGTTATCTGTAGAACAATGGTGTGGTGTTGTCTCGCTATTGTGTTTTCATGAGTTATTTTTTTGTTGCAGCGGTGTTCCAGATCATCCAGTCCATCCGCATGGCGTAGACATTTCCTTCCGGCCTGGCCATCACTCACAGGACACACTCGACCCTTGACTCGTTGGCGCGGGGTTGTGAATTCTGCCGTACTCGGTGCTCACACCTGTCTGCATTTAATGTCCCTTCCTTTGAAAAACTGATGATTGACCGTACTTACTAGCAAAGAAGTTGCTATATATTGTCAAAAATTGGGAAGGTGCCTTGTATTGTCTTGCATGTTCCTTTTTTATTGCAGTACATTTTTCATGCTAATTTGGTAGGTTGGCTTCAACTGCTTTCATGATGAAGAATGAAGAGGAAAGTTATGGTGTGCGATGGCTGTTCCTTGAACTTTCACTGTTCTGAGTCTGAATATTTATTGCATCCCCCTTAGAATTATCTATTATACACTGATGATTGAACAAAAAACACAAAATAAGTTTGGGTTTCAAGATGATCGGTTAAACATTTATTTGATTTTGGTTATTATTATACTATAATTCGGATGCTTTACAACTTTATTGGTTTGATCGCACAAATTAGTAACTTTCATTAACAATCAATTCCAAATTCAATAGTTGGATATTTTAACTGCTCATGTGTTGAATTTGTCAACGTTCATTTTTTTGTGTTACCTACTGTATGTGTAAGAAAATTGAGAAGAAACGTACAATGTTGTACTCTGTATTGATCTTTTCTTTAGTTTATAGCTTTCCATTTTATATTTTTTCACGTTTGACTGCATGGTCGAGAATATTCCACGTAGTTACAGTGTGACCGTGTGAGTGTACATAAAGAGATACTATATTTATATTGAAGCAATAAGTGTCCCTTCGTTTCCACAGATCGTTTCTTACTGATAGTCAATAAATTATGATGGGACGGCAATTTTTCACTTTCCATTTTCTTCATTTATATATGCCCATCGTGAGAGAACACCGCTTTCTCGGCTGTCCCTCTGGAGGCTTGGGAAGATTAGGGTGGAACGATGATTATTCATTTTATAGATCAATAACACTTAAATTGAGTATTTATCAATTATTATTTCGTGAGCTCTGTTATTTATGTGACCTGTTTTCATGGTGATTTTTTTTTTGTATTGGTTAAATAATTATGTATCGTTTGACGCCCGCATGGGCTCTGCAGGGTGGCGAGCTGCGATTTTGCGTTATGGCTCCGGTGGAACGCGCATTCGGCTGCTGCTCCTAGTACGTTAAACCTACTCGAAATCTACGCTGAACCTATTCGGAATATACGTTAAATCTACTCTGTATCTGCGTTAAACCTACTCGGTTTTTGTGTTAAACCTACTCTGTATATACGTTAAACGTACTCTATATCTACGTTAAATCTACTCTATATCTACGTTAAATCTACTCTATATCTACGTTAAATCTACTCTATATCTATGTTAAACATACTCTATATCTACGATAAACCCACTCTATAACTACATTAAACCCACTCTATATCTACGTTAAACCTACTCTGTATCTACGTTAAACCTACTCTATATCTACGTTAAACCTACTCTACATCTGCGTTGAACCTACTCGGAATCTGCGTTGAACCTACTCGGAATCTGCGTTGAACCTACTCTGAATCTGCGTTGAACCTACTCTGAATCTGCGTTGAACCTACTCGTAACCTACGCTGCACCTACTTTGTCACTCTTCATGTGCCCTACGGGGGAGTCTGCATTATCTTCTCGTTGGGACTCGTGTGAAAAACGGAAGAAACTACTACTGCTGGAAAGTACGCCAGCACCTTGAACCAGTTTCCTGGGGTCGGATCTTCAACAGCTACGGTCGTCATAGCGCACAACTGCTGGTGCTCTGCTAGAGAGTCACATGAAAATTGTGGGCTATTTACATAACTGATGAATAACTTTGCCCCAACTCGGACCTGTTCAGTTTTTGTTAGAATGTCTTTCTGAATCTAAAATCTGGTCTAGTTCACATGGTTCTCTGCTCACGTGTTGGCAGATCGCCGCCAGATCTCTTTTATCGGTTGGCTTGAGTGAGCAGGAACGGGCTCGCAAGGCTTCCTTCGTCTTGTACCCATCGATCGTTTCAACAACGCAGTCAGAAAGGAACGACACTCGAGCTACAGGCCCGAGGACTATAATTAACGACGCGCTGGCTATTGATGTTGTCCGCAATAGTAGTTGCTTCTGTTTTCCACCGGAGTCCCAACGCGAAGTTAAAGCACACTCCCTGCAGGGTAATTGATGAGTGACTAAGTAGGTGCAGCGTAGAATATGAGTAGGTTCAACGCATATTCCGAGTAGGTTTAACGTAGATACAGAGTAGGCTTAACGTAGATACATTGATTTGAGCCTCATTTCCACAATGTAAATACAGAGTAGGTTTAACGTAGATACCGAGTAGGTTTAACGTAGATACCGATTAGGTCTCAGCGCCAGCAATCATGTGGACTGCAATAACAACACTTTCACTCGAGCATCCAGGGGTGGGAGTGGGGTGGCAGAGACGTCTCTGGTCCCAAAAGAGCCCGACGAATCCCGGAGGGTCTCAAGCTTCCCGGGTCCCCTCGTCTCTGCTTATTTCGGCTCGTCTCGAATCATTTCGGCCAGTCTTGGCTCGGCGCGACCAACTCGACTCGCCTCAACAGGTTTCGACGCACCTCGAACAGCCTCGACGCAACCGTCGCCCTCTGCGCCAGTAATCCGCGGACTGTAATGGGCAATTGTTCTACTCGAGCATTTCACATATAGCTATACATTTGGAATTTCTGTGTTTACGCTCCGGTGCCAAATAACTGTACCGAATATTGACTGGTGTTGCAGAGAATCCCCGCTATAGCACAGATTGGTCCCTAGTTTGTGCTGGGACCTTAAACCGCACGTTTGCTTTGATTAAATATTTGTGGTCGTGTAGCGTTAATTGTAGAATCACTATAGCCAGCTAATAGGCCAGCAAGAGTGAGCCCCTGGGCCCCTGGCGCGAACCAGGGGGCCGATGGTGAGTCGAAAGAAACTCCATTTAGGAAACCACCAGCAGACCCTACAGAGCACCGAAAACCAAGATTCTAACGGTCAAGGACATCAGCCTCGCCAAGATGACCAGCACCACCTCGGCTGGAACGTCCAGGAAATACTGGATCTGCTGAGCCAAGCGACCGGCCTCTATGAGACTTGGGGTGGATGGATGCTTATTCATTTTATAGATCATTAACATTTTATTTTAGTATTTCATTATTTCTTCTTGCTTGGGCTCTATTATTTTTCTCTGCCCTTTTTTCATGGTGATAAATTTTGAATTTTATCATTATTATTATATGTATCGAGGTTGGTTGAGAGGAGGTGACCCAGGGAGAGGAGGTACTCGTGGGATCCGCGGGACTCGAGGACCCGGGGTTTCGGGAACCCGGGGGACTTGGGAGACCAGGTGGATTTGGGGTGGTCCACTTGGATCTTTCTGGGGCCTTTTGGGACTCCCTTGAGACCCTTTGGGAGCCTTTTGAGAAACTGTGGAACCCTAAAGAGGCCCCTCTGAATTCTGGAACCTCTGCCTCCCCCTCCCAGCGCTGTAAAACCCTTACACAGAAAAATGTTTGTGCGATGGATGAGTAGAACAATTAACCATTACAGTCCGCGGATTGTTGGCGCAGAGGGCAAGG
>SDVV010003486.1:0-21302 GCA_016164225.1 Gammarus roeselii | reverse complement strand
TCGTTGGTGATCCGGTCCCTCAGCGTTACTCCAGCCATGCTCCTCAAACACTTCATCTCGAAAACATTCAACCTTCTTCTCTCCTCTGCTCTCACTCCACAAGCCTCAGCTCCGTAGAGTACAGTTGGGACAACAACACCCTCATACAGCCCTCTCTTTGCTTCCATCCCCAACGTCCTACAGCTCATTACACTCTTCAGTGCACCCAACACTTTACATCCCTCCTTCACTCGCGCCTTCACTTCAGTTTCCACTAGTTCAGTTTTCTCCACATGGGAGCCCAGATACTTAAAACACTGAACTTCCTCCAAGAGCTCACCATTTAGGGTGACACTAATTTTGCTCGCATCGACAGTCCTCGAGCATCTCATTACTTTACTCTTACCCACGTTCACTCGAAGCTTCCTCCTCTCACACACTCTACCAAACTCAGACACTAGCCTACATAGCTTCTCCTCCGAATCCGCAACCAGGGCCGTATCATCAGCAAATAGCAACTGGCTCAACTGGCTCAACGGAAAATTATACTTGAATAATTTCCTAAACCTATAATTATTACTTAATATTGTATTCTGTTTTGTATATTACCTAATTCTTAGTTACAATTTATACCTGACCCACTTAGAACAAATTCTAGATTTTCAAAGTATGTCGTCTTCAAAGATATATTACGTGCATAGAAATTAACACACATTTTAGCCTTCTATAGTCTCAGTTTCAAATTTTCCTATTATTTTTAAATAATTTTAATTTATGTTTCGGTTAGCTCAATGTTAATGCCAAATCATTATTCGATTTCCATTTAGATCAAAGAAGTCTTGCCAGGCGTACCTCATCAAACTTAAGTCTTTCCAGCGTCTGAAAGCGGCTCATCAAGCCTCAATCAGGCTCTAATGAAACTCTAATGGAAGCTTAATTCCGCGAAGAACCTGAAGGAAGGTATCCGTGCTTGATCAGACCTCAAAAAGGAACAGCGGTTACCCTTGCCATGTTTAATTTATTTAAGTAAACTGGTAGCCAAGACCATTTTATAAAAGTTCTCCTAATATTACAGCGATAAAAAACCTCATTTAAATCACTTAGAATATTTTCTTGATCAGGTCGAGGCTGGGGGACCTACGATGCCGAATGCAGTTAGCTGTTGTCTTCTCTGCCTCTATAAGAACCGCGAGCCTATCATACTTAATCTCAAAATACAGTGTACATTGACCTGGCCCTCCAAGTAAAGTGAGACAGGGCCTGCTCCGTTTCAAAGTTCAGTAAACTATGGCCTGCCTGTCATCAAGTGCAGTCAGCTATGGCCTGCTCCGTCTTCGAGTGCAGTGAGCTAGGGCCTGCTCCCTCTTTGACTGCAGTGAGCTATGGCCTGCTCCCTCTTTGACTGCAGTGAGCAATGGCCTGCTCCGTCTTCGAGTGCAGTGAGCTATGGCCTGCTCCCTCTTTGACTGCAGTGAGCTATGGCCTGCTCCCTCTTTGACTGCAGTGAGCTATGGCCTGTTCCCTCTTTGACTGCAGTGAGCTATGGCCTGCTCCGTCTTCGAGTGCAGTGAGCTATGGCCTGCTCCCTCTTTGACTGCAGTGAGCTATGGCCTGCTCCGTCTTTGAGAGCAGTGAGCCAGGGTCTGCTCTGTCTTCAGGAGCAGTGAGCCATAACATATTCCTTCTCCAAGTGCAGTGAGCTATGGCCTTCTCCGTCTTTGAGTGCAGTGAGCCATGGTCTGCTCTGTCTTCAAAGTCATTGAGCCATGGTCTGCTCCGTGTTATTTTGGGCCTTTGACTTCCAGACTCCTTTGAGGATCCATTGCCCGAGGTCGATCGGTCAGTGGTGCTCCAGCCGTCACAGAAGGTGGTTGCAGCTGGTCTTCGCTTCTGCTTCGTGAGACGGCTGAACCGGAACTCGGGTTGGCGTGGCTCAATGTGTTAGCCATGGCATTCGATAACATTAAGAAACTACCCACTTTTTTGTTTCAGGAATGATATAATTATCCATCAATTTCTGTTTTGATTGTTTCCTTATACGTCGACCAAGCAAAATAATAGTTGGGTAATTCCTGTGCTGTTCATGCTCTAGTTAAATTTAATTTTTTCGAAATTGAGCCCCAATTTAAATATTTTTTAAGCTCATTGTAAGTAAACAAGTCGTGATGTTTTTTGAACTGCTCGTTGTGATACATTGATAATCTTTTACAGTAATCTGCGCTATGAATATTCAGCGGAGTGGAAGCATCAAGATCCCGGGTAACAGTTGAAAACAGGCTCATAAAAATTTGATCAGTGGACTCATAAACATGAAACCGAAGATACTTTCATTACAAGTTCTACGGTGCAGTCGAGATCCACCTTGTGCTGAAATACTGATAGTTGTTGTACAGATGAAAACAGGTGTTTTATAGACACTATTTCCCAAAATAAACACCGAAGATGATGAGGAACCAACTTCAATTAGACAAATAATAAATTTTCACAAAAATTCTCAATACAGGAAATAATTTCTATCGCGACGCTCCTTAGGCTGTTACAAGTAAGTCGTTGACTCCAACAGTTATTGTTTAGTCCCGTTTGTTTTGCGTTTTGCAAGCGGCTCACCAAGAAAGCGGAGGAACGGGGCCAAATTCCTCAGCCCCCTTTTTGAAAGGCCATTATCATGCATATAATATAAATGTGTGTGGATGCACATGCTTGTAAAAGTACCCACCACCTCCACGCTCTTGGTTGAGACCTGCTTAAACAATTCCCATGTGATTGCCACCGGTCGGTGCAGATCATAAAGAGATTTCATCGAAATAGTTAAAAATTCTATCAATTAGAGGACAGCGCATATGCTTATATAATGAAAGATGCCTCTGTATTATTGAGCTATACAATAGTTACCTAAAGATGTTTGCGATTAGGTATTCCCGTTAACCTAATACTGGGTTCTTATCACGACTCAAGTCTACTCTGTCGACAAGATTATTTTAGTGCCGTCATCTTCAGCGTTCATCAATAATGTTATTCAACAAATTAATGCAATGGGTCAGCCCAAAATGGGGGGTGAATCAATGTATCTTCCGGGTCAGTATAAACGAACTAAGGTCATCTCAAAGATTGAGTCTTCCAAGTAGGGCCGGTGAATCGGTATGTGTGGGAGCTGGGATGCTTCACTATCCAACTCTCTTGGTGGATGCGGCTGCATGTCTGTATCTGTACTATGGGGGTGAGTCATCTGCCCACCTGCACCCCTTGCTCCCATGTGTAGACCTGTATCTGTACTATGGGGATAAGTCATCTGCCCACATGCACCCCTTGCCCCCATGTGTACGCTGAAGTGCAAGGTAGCAAAAGCCTTCAATATACTTCTTCCCCATTGATTTGATAATTACAGCACATATCCTCATTTGATTTAAGGCTGACACAATTGGTATGATTTAGCGCACGTTAAGAAAACAAAGTTCTCTTGACAAAGTTTGTTCTCATATGATTGGGTCGATATGCTTTGAGTCATATCACTATGGTTTTATGTACTAGTTACTGCCATCTCTACATCGATTGTTGAATTAAAAAGCAGCATGAAGGACGTGGAAATTGTTCTAAATATATAAAGATCATGACATATTGATGACGCTGATCATGGAGATAGTTCCATGATAAGAGCCAAGGATACAATTGACGAGGGCGTGGCGTCACACCTTGAATCTCTACCGCCAAAAAAAAAAACTCCCATTTTTCATTAAATTCTATTTGTGATGGAACGGGAACCCATTGATATATTAGTTTGATAAGACCCAAAGAGTCCAGTGTGAGGTACAACCTGCCTTGGGAAGAGTGAAGCCAAAGAGACATTATTGGAGTACTTTCAAAGTTACATTATTGGAGTACTTCTATAAACTTTGCCCTTTCCCTCAAGGCTTTTGGCTATTTGAAATGCCTTCCCTCGCCATAATGGAGGACATTAAGCCTAATAAATCAGTCCAAGTGACCGGGTTGATCCAGGTCGTCGTCTAGCAAATGACAGCTCACTGTCATTTAATGCACCATAACAGTCGTTGATCATTGTTAATGGTCCTTGTAAAGCATTTATCCCTACAATTTGTGCGGTCCCCAAGAAACAATTACTCCCTAATAGCGGGGGATCAGCAGGCTATTGATGCCTGCTTCTCTCCACCTATTGCAAAGTGAGCTCGGAGACCTTAAGGAATTATAGACCCTCGTAACGTAAAGCGCAAACGACTAAGACAAATTATTTTCTTCCTGGTACATTGTCCGAGTTAAGTGGAGCAAACATTGACGAATAATTTTTCATTTGTATTTACATATTGCATCATTCATGTTGCTGTTTGGTGAGCAGGAGACGACGGCAACCGATCGGTGTTGGTCGTCGGGTCCTGGAGAGTGAGACTGAACACTTGCTTGGGTAGATTACGTGTTGTGAGGGTAATCCATTTCTCTAAGTTCAATGTGTTCTTATTGTTGAAGTTAAAGTACTCAAGATGTAGATAAGCCATGCTGAATAATTCATTTATGTTTGAGAAAAATTTCACACCCTCATTTGCTACCAGAAAAAATCAGCATTCTCATGTTATGGTCTTCTGTTATTGTCTTTTCAAGAAGGTCTTGACCTGTTGTTTAATTTACTGTATTGGAGTTCAAGTATACCACTCTCCACACAAACCCTTCATTCGCTAGTAGGATATTCATGATATGGCCAAAAATGTTATGTTGTAGAGGTAATTCATTAGAAAAATAGATGTTTATACAATTTTTTTTAGCGAACTCTTCTGCAAATATTTGCTCTTTGCGTTCCGTGGCTTCCCGTTGAAGTTTTGTACTTCTGTGGTTCTTCGGTTCCTTGAGCAGACGATGCAACTTTGCGGTTCATTTGGATCATCGTTTGCCACCAATGCTCATTTACTTGAGGTAATATTTGTGACTCACAAGAAAAATATATCGCCAATAAATAATTGAATTATTCAATAAACTCCGTGATGATTCTATGTCTCCTTAAACAACTGATCACAAGAAGATTTCATCCTAACGAAAAAAATTTGAAAATAATATAGGAAAACGCCAATGGCATTAGAATGTTTGATGCCACTGTACTATCAACGAAAAATAAATAAACCCATGACACATTTTTGGAATTGAAACGAGATGCCACGTATAACTTTCACTCTCGGACAAGAGATGCCACGCACAACTTACACTCTCGGACAAGAGATGCCAAGTACACCTTACACTCTCGGACAAGAGATGCCACGTACAACTTACACTCTCGGACAAGAGATGCCAAGTACACCTTACACTCTCGGACAAGAGATGCCACGCACAATTTACACTCTCGGACAAGAGATGCCAAGTACACCTTACACTCTCGGACAAGAGATGCCACGTACAATTTGCACTCTGGGACAAGAGATGCCAAGTACAACTCACACTCTCAGACAAGAGATGCCACGCACAACTTGCACTCTCGGGCAAGAGATGCCAAGTACAACTCACACTCTCAGACAAGAGATGCCAAGTACAACTCACACTCTCGGACAAGTAATATTTCCGAACAATCGCTCCCTAAAAAATTTCTCCGTATTCTTTTTAACAAGTTGTCTATTTACTATATTAAACTAATTGAATATACTTCATTCCACACAAAGACGCCATTTGTGAACTCATGGACGACATTTGTGTGGAGATCATAACTGTTCCAACCTCGGGTTTAAACAGAACAAAAATTTACCCTGTGAAATGCAATGAGTTTTGACTGGTAATTGGATGGTTGATGTTTGAATTTTCCTTGCAATGTATTCATGAAGTATAACTCACAGTGTCATTAGAAATGCAATATTTTTTGACTGGTTATTGGATAGTTGATGCATGACTTTTCCTAGCAATGTATTCATGAAGTATAACTTACAGTGTTCTTACAAATGCAATGTGTTTTGACTGGTTATTGCATGATTGATGCATGACTTCTTCTTGCAATGTATTCATGAAGTATAACTTACAGTGTCCTTACATAGTAGTTTGGGCTATTGTCATTTTTGGGAATTGTTCAGTGCACAAGTACTTATAAAATGGGACTCAAGAAGTTGATGTCCCACGATGCATCTATAACACAGAAACAGGGATGGTATTTAACCACCTATAATATCCATGGTATATTGATATTAAAGTCTTTATTGTGCCCTGTTTGTTGTAATATTAATCAAACAAATTATAATCAAAGGCTGTCGAATGAAATTGTCAGACTATGTTGGTTTTCTTAATTTTTCTAACCCAACTCGAATAGCGTAACTGTCATATTCAGTAAACCATTTATGGTATACTAACAAAAAAAAAATTATTCCTTGACTTTGAGTCATATTAGTTGAAGTTTATTGATTCTTACCTTGCAATTCGGGATAAATTGGAACAATAACACCAATACAGAAGGTTTTATAGGCATACAATAAATAGGAAATTCGAGACACTCAACATTATTTCCTCCGTTGCCCGTATTGAAACAGAAACATGACCGTTTCACCTAGTCATCAATATCAGTAGAAATAAATGCAATAATTGGGGGCGTCGGTTTTTATTCTGCTGGCGGTTTCCTTTTCTCATCCTCGGGATCTCCGTTTGCCCCGCAACGATTCCAGCCCTCGGCCAAATAATCCCCTTCATCGCTGGTCTGGGTTTATGAAGACCATTAAAGCGTCTGAGAATAATCGATAGCTCATTCTTCATGATAACTTTGCGTAAAACTCACCCAAGAGCGGCGAAAGCGTCAGCAATCGAGGGAGAAAGTAACGAAAAGAGACGAGGATCGATGCAGGATACGGTTTTATTGAAAAGATTTTGGTCATTGAGATGTATGAGGTGAAAACAGCTGGGAGCTAAATGAAAATGGTACATATTTCGGGTGAGAAGGGACGATTGGAAGAAACATGCAGCATTTGGTTTTGAACTTAGCAAATTGATGATGTAACGAAAGAATGTTTCGCTCCTGCTCGTTACTCGCACCCGTTACAGTCGTGATGTTCAACACGAGTTTTCTACCTGTCGTAACGGATATGCACAATTTTCTACGATTACCAGCCCTGTTACATTTGAAGCATTAATTATATCCTGATGCTTCCACACTGAACTCAAATTATGCTACCTCGCGTAACGAATATGTGCAATTCTATCATTGTATTAGTTACCGTAATCATACAACTTTCTCAACTTCGCTACTCTAACGTGTCTGAACTTGACGCTTGACGACCAAAATAGGGCTGACAAATGAAAAAATATTTGATTTATTTGCTAGCGGAAATAATCAGATATTACTAATCGAAGCTGAATATGTTCTTCGTATTTATCAGGTTGGTCAAAATGTGGGTAAGGTGTTGGGAATTGCATATTCTGGGCCATATTACCTTACCACCGATGTTCTGTTATCAATATATTATTCCCTTGCGTATGCTCATCTGATACAAGCACTCATTATCTTGGGAGAACCTCCACTTCTTCTTACAAAATGAAACCAGTTCATGTTATCTTCCATACAAGTTTTGGTGCAATTCTCTTCGAATTATATGTAATTATAATCATCTACCTTCCACACCGGACCACTGATACTTACAGAAAATTGTCCATTTTGCAATGCATGATGTTTTCCACTTTATCCCTTGTTTGATCGTTATGATGTTTTCAACAGATTCTTTGAAACGCTCGTCCCCCCTCAAATATATCCCACGAGAAATCCTCAAATGAACTTACCTCATGAGAGAGTCAATGTTTACAGAAATCTCAGAGTTTCCCAAAGATTTTCAACGTGGAATTTCGTTCCCAATTTTCTATTAGATTCATTTTCAGACTGTGTTTTCAAACTTAAATTGAAGAAGTTGGTTCTGACAGATTGTTGTTGATCTATTTTGTGTTTTCCGTTCAGTCTGTCAGCTCAGCTTAACGTGCTCATCTCCACCGGAGCGCTGACACAAGCCTTACTTACTCCACCGTAGGACGCCAGGCTCAACCTGTTTTTGACGCTTAATTAGCAAGTTGTAGATAAACGAGACCTTTGTTTTCATATTTTATGTTGCCGCCTACGTTCTCTCAAACTTTGAGTGATCCGTATTTGTTTTTAATTAGATATTATCTTCGTGTATTATTGAAATGGAATAAGGCAATAAAGTTTTTGTGAACGAAAGATTTAACACATTGACATGTGTCATAAATTATACTTAATATTGTGCCTGTGTGATATAGACGTAATCACGAAGCTTGGGTATTTTTCGGAAACATATTATATTGGTCACACTAATATTTGAAATAAACACATTGAACTACATCAGTTACCCGATGCCAACAATCTCTGAACATGATCATCATTCACATATTGCATCCACCCATGATTTAGGGGATATCAATTTGATTTTATCTGAATATCTGCTCTAAATCATTGCATAATTTTGATTGCTGGATATCGCCGATCAATCGCCCTTCGGCCGTAGAGGTGTGCATGAAGCAAAAGCACCAGCCCAAATAATGCTATATTCTATTAAGGAAATATAAGGTGTACGAGACAAGGTACCCGCCCAAATAATGCTATATTCTATTAAATAAATATAAGGTGTACGAGACAAGGTACCCGCCCAAATAATGCTTTATTCTGTTAAGGAGTCGTGCATTATCCTTCTTCGCCCTGATTCGTGATCCGTGCACTATCCCTCCGCGCCCTCTTCTCGAAACCGGGGTCACTGCATTGGATTGGACGTTATTTAGGATCAGACAGATTCGAAAAACGGATTTCCAACGTCAATAGTGATACTGTGGTAGACGCTTAAAGGGACGTTTTAGGATACGTTCTTGAGGGATACCGTAGTGGTCACTATAGTAAACGTTTTAGTGGACGCTTCAGAGGAGGCTTAATTGGACGTTATACAGGACAAGTTTACGAGCGCATCACTCCCTTCACCTCCAACTCAATTTCTGGAGGAGGGACTTCAGTTGAGGTTTGTTAGAGACAACCAGTGGACGAGTCTAACAAGATGGAGATGATGGCTGAATTGGCGTTATCGTAACAATTTTAAAGACTTTTTAATTAGCAACCCTTTTGCAGAGTTAACTCTTTGTTCACACTACAAATGGCTTCAACCAATAATATCATTCAACCTCTATTTATGAACGAACACCTCAATCATAAGCTTAATCTAGTCTATTATGCGTAATCAATTAAAGAAAATGTTAAAAAAAAACATTGCACACCATTTAAGCAACTTGTATTGATATAATTTTTGACATTTTATAGTCCTTCACCGAAGAGCGATTCGTTATAACGAAGTGTACGTTCGTTACAACGAAAGGTGTGCGTTTATAGTGGTTGTGAACGGGAATTTTAATGCAATGTAAGAGATAAAAAATAGCGTTGGGACTTTTCAATATCAACATTAAGCCCCCTATGTGGCATCGATGGCCACAGGGTGTACGATAGAGTTTATCATGGCTCGGAACGACTTTGCAGCGATGCAAACAGTGAAATAGGTTTCCAGTTTAGCAAATCATGGCCGATTGGTTGTGTTTATACACATCAGTTTGGTATACAATGGCTACGCAGTAGTTTACATTTTGTCCTGGACATGCAAAAATGTACCGCAGCAGTTTATTGCAGCAGTTTGTCGCAGAGAGATTTCGTAAAACTCTTAAGTGTCGTTTATTACAGCTGTTTGTTACAGCAGTTAACCTCGTCAGTTAAACAAAACAGTCTTCCAGAGAAGTTTACCATCGGAGTTTACCAGATGAGTTTGCTGCCGCGGTTTCCTGGAACTGTTCACCGCCCCAGTTACCGTGGCATTATCTTTGAAGCATCGTCATTGCGAATATGCTTATGGACGGTGCGGCTTGATGCAATTTCTTTCCCTTAGTCGAGAGTGAAATCAAATGCTCGGTACTCCAGCAAGTGCCAGGTGGAGCCATATTACTCCGGATTCATGTCTGAGGAGATGCACGTCGTAAAGTACTCGGTGCTTCAGTTACTGTCTATTGCCGCAATATATGCTCCGAACTCGAGTCCGAGGCAATGAAAGCCGTGAATTGCTTGGTGGTCCAGTAACTGCCACTTGGCTGTGGAATGGCCGCAGATTCGTGTCAGAGGCAATGCACGCCGTGAGGTGGTCTGTGCCCGATCAATTTTCTGTTGGCCGACTGTTTCTGACTCGTGACTGACGACGCAACGCACGTCGAGAAGGCTCCGATCGCAGGAACGGATAGAATAGTAATAGTTTTTTTTTGTATATTTTATTGAACATGTCGAATACAAAGTCTTTCTACAGCACGATTACTTCAGCCGTTTCTGATAAATGGTTTTTCTTGGAATCGGTTAATCAAACCGAGTATTGAACCTGATTGACTAATTAGTAACATCCTTTCAATGAAGAACCAGCATTATTTAATGAATGCGCCTGAAATGGTCCAACTTGAACCAGTACTGGACTGTTAAGTCATTTTTTGTCATGTCTTAATTGTGATTATGCTTTGTAAGACAAACACGCACCTCACTCACCCACACACCTGCATGTATTTATATGAACACATTTATGTATATTTAATACATCGTATTTGCGGTAGAAGGAGTCATATATGAAATCAATTAGGTCCTTTAAATGTTTTAGTATCTTAATAAAGACAACTCGTCGAAAGCGCCCTACCCCTGGCTCTAAAGACCGTGACTGCAGAAGATCCTCGTCCTTCAAACTGAAGAAAAGAACTTGACTGAAGGTTGTCGAGCTTCCGGAAGTTCGCTCGAAGGCGCTTTAAGCTCAATTTTTTATGAATGTTTGAACAGGATTTCAACCAAGTTATACTAGGATGCGCTCGAATGGCCGGCTGTGAGTGCTCCCAAAGGACGGTTTGCTCGCAGTGACTATGATTTATTGAATGACTTTACACCTTGAATTATCTAACTAAATCAACGGGGAGTGTAATGGGGCAATGCGTTTTTGGTGTGTGTTGACTCGTGCATGATGTGGGGAATTCGATGTTGTAAAAGGAGTAATGTCATTGATTTTTTACATTATTTTAATGATGATTATAATGCACGTAGAAAATGTAGCTTATTTCAGAATATTCTGGATTTCAACTTCTACCAATCCTTGTTCTGAATTCTAGCGAGGCCATTTAACATTAAATGGGAATTTTCGTTCTACTGGTAATTAGATAAATTGATCATTCTCAAATATCATGTAAAAATAAGGTACTTTGGGAGCAGTGCGCATCAACAAATTGAAACTTGAGAGGTAAACAAAGCATTAATTATATTTTAAGCTAAATGGAAACATTAAGTGCAAGCTTTAGCCCTCCTACTACTCTCTACATCAACCATCTCGTCAGTCAAAGGAATTGTGAATGACCAGGAAAAAAATCATGCAAACAGAACAAAAGCGGACTAGTGTTCGTTCATTGTACGTATGGGATCATCATCTTAGTTACATTACCACAACATGAACAGGTACATGACCACAACATAAAATAATTATGACAAGTCATGTAAACATCGGTAGGCAGATCGCAGGCAAGCAGGGGCGGCTAATTGTGGTCGGCATTACAAAATAGGCCTGTCCAGGGAGTAAACCAAGGAGTTGGAATACTGTACAGTAGGAGTTCATTTCATTCTCATGGCTTTGAAGGATACAACAGTTCTGATCAAATATAATTAATTTTCAAACAAAATATTTTTTTTTCGAAAATATGAACCGATGCTTAGTTGCTTGCATAGCGTGTGGTCGATATTCGATGGTCCTCGTTCTTTCCTCAATTGTTCTGAAAAGAGTTCTTGTCAATCAAAGATTATAGTAACGATTAATATTATTGTTCTAGTTGAATAGAAGAAGTGTTTGGTATTCGTTGATATCAGGGTTTAAAGTGAAATGATTTACAGTGAAAATATTATTTGTTGAAATATTCATTCTTCTCTATTTATTTATAATATTAAATTATCAGTAAAGTGGACTGTGAAATATTCATGTTTTTCCGATCTGTTAATTGACTTTTGGCTTCAAATTGCACCGAAATTCAAAGATTAGATGCATTTTCATTTGCCACATGGCTAACTATGGACGAGCTATTCTTTATTACAGACCACTGCCCGGCTGGTGTCCAAGAATAGTGGATAGGTCGTGCAATATCTTGGTGTTAATTTTTTTACTTCACGCAGGAAATTATAATAAAATAGTACTCATTGTTTAAAAAAGAGTACATCGACGTTCGCCAGTTCCACACCCTATGTATTTTGAGTGGTTCATACATCTGATAAAAAATTAAATGTTCGCGCCAATTTATAGAGAAGTATTCGCTATTAAAAGGAGGCCGGTCTTGGCCGAATTGGCTTTCATTTTACAATGAGAAAATTTCTGGTTCTCTATCAAAATGATAAATTCTATACCTGCCAAGCCCTCCCCTTTACACATTGCTACAGTTGGGTTCTCTATTGACATCATGTTTCTTGTGTTATGGGGTTTAGGCACATCTTTGTGTCTCACATCCGGAAAAAAAGGAAAACTATTTTTAAATTTCCATACATCGCTGCGTTCATCCTAATAAAATAATGTATACACTCTGCTCGGTAATGCTTTTGGTATCAGACGCATTATTTTTAGGCGTTATATAAATTTCTATTGTTCAAAAGACACTCACACGACGCTCCGCTATAAACAACCAAAGGAACAAGTGAACTCACCAGACGATCCTTTTTATAGAGACAACGTCAACCGAATACGTCATTGGGAGTCACCTATAAATCAGCACGATCCAAAGTATAAGAAATTATTGTTCAAATTAAATAGCCCAACACAATTTCTGGCTATGATTGAGTTTGCTGCTATCATTCTTGAATTAATTCAACCGGTAAATTGAATTGAATGTTATATCATGAGGTTAATTAAATAATTGCTGTTTGAGTTATCATAACTGCCTATAATTTTATCACAGTCTCTCGTGTTTACTTCATTGTATTCCAGGCTGATTTTTGTCTGGCCTTTATCTCCATTTTTAGGAATGCTATTCCAGTATGATATTTTTCTGGTTGATCATCTACTTCCTGCCGTCATCCCTATTTCTAAGGAAATGCAACATCCAAGATAGAAAGTTTCCCCATTGCTCGATTGGTTTACTGCAGTTCTGGAAATCACTCTTTCTATTGCATTGCAATTTAGATCAAATTAAGCAAGTTTGGAGCTGGATAATCAAAGCCTCGTAGACCCTCATCGGCAGCTGCAAATTATGAGACATGAACAACTGAAGTCTAATAAGATAGGATGATCGGTTTTAGTTCTAAGCTATGATGTTGGATTACATGTTTTTTTTGTGAAGTGACATGCAAATTTCTGTTTGCTGTAAAATATTATATCTCAGCGATAACGGTAACAAACACGATTAATTAGAACCCCATCCATCTGATGCAAAGAAGATGGGCATTGTGAGCAGTGATATAAATGATCTATATGAACACTTCTACAAACCAAACTCAAATACGTACTCCAACGCTTTTATCCGAAAACTCCTTATGTAAGACTATACAAACAGAGAGCAACCCTTATTACGTTTACCAATATTCGTAACCTAATCACTCGATGCAGACAAAAAAATTAGGAATACTTGTACAAGAAACACCAGAAGAATGATGTTGACATAATTCATTTGGATATCATTTATGTTGCAATAAAAGTTTAATACCCTAATTGCAACATAAACTACTTTCGATGGACAGAAAATTTATTTAGTCGCAAGTCATTTTCATGTCCCTTAATCCTAAACTCCGTCTAGAAGCGGCATCTCGTATGATGAGGATCTAACGACGAATAGTATATTGTTTACCGTAATTGAGCATCCCAGTAAAAGAAGGGTTTCTCCAAATCAAGATTTCTGCACTTCATTGCGTCAAATTAAATTGCAATCTATTGTGCCCGGTGAGTCCTGTTTCATGAGCATTACAATAACCAGTCATTCCGGTAGATGCTATTTCACTAGCATTGCACGTTGTGACCTGAAAGTTTTCATTGCGGAGCTGAGAACTTATCAAGGCAGGTCTAATTTTATCAAACTATACATGTTTTTTGCAATATCTGCGTAGATTTTGACCGTAGCGATGCATTTCCAGGATGTTTAACAAGATTCGCCGTCCAGCGTACTTGTCATAAGCAATCTGTGTAAAACCTATTATCACTCGTCCATCAAATCGTATCGAGCAAGAACTGACTTCAATTTGACTCCACTCAAAGCTCTGCGAGAAATAAATAGTTCTAAAAGTAATATCAAAGGCTGCTGTTAGTACGCCAATCCCTGTTCTTCTGTGTTCCTGGTCAAGCTGCAGCAATACGAGGGAGGAGTATTGAGGACAAGATTGATGGGTTCGTTGGACCGTAGAACGTGAGGAGCAATGAATAGTGGGCTCATCGTACTACCGTCAGAGTAATGGAGGCGTAGTTGGATCTAAGAGGAAAATGCTGCGAAATTACTTGAGTGCGGAATAAATGACATGACCGGATCACTAAAATCAGATACCTATACTCAACAGGTGATATACTTTATTAAAACCAGTTTTTATTGCAAGTATTTACATTGCGCATATTATTTTTTGTAAACTAAGTAAATAAATATGAACACTATCGTTATCAGTGGCGATGAACTAATGTGAAATATCCAGCCTTATGTGATGTTTAGGGATTTTAGCCTACACTGTGAAAAACACCTGGATAATGCATGCTCAATATGTACTAGTGGTTAAATGAACTCGGACGTGAATACATTTGACCAAACTATAAATGCTATTCCGACGAGAGCATATGCATTAAAAAACAACTCATTTTATAATCCTCCCTTTGATAATTTATTTACAACTACTAATGTTCAGCAGCTTCTTATATTTTCTTATAGATGAATCTTGAATCACCAACTCATCGTTGAAACAGGGATCAATAGCTGACTAATCATGATGAGGGGCATTGATAATTCAACGGCCTCACCAACAGATTCAATCAACAAGCATATAATTTCTTATCATGGGGGTTTTCTCTGACATCAATTTTTTGACAAGCTATTGGGAAAAATCCCTTCTTCTCATCATGGGTATCTTTGAACAACTCAACTCAGGCCATCACTTTGTTTGATACGATCCCATAACTGAATTTAATGTAATTCCCAGTCAGAAAACTATATTTACTTCGTCTTATGATTGTGTTCTTGTCTCCGCGAGGATTTGAGCATTCAAGCAATAAGGTAACGAGGAAATTGTTGATCTGTTCTAATATTTTGAAAATGCATTTTGGGAAACAAACAAATAACTCCCCTGCAACCGTTAACCGCATTGGTACTGGAGAAAATTCCTCCGCAAGAGGTAAAGTATTATATGTGTTATTGCACGTATTTTGTGAAGTTAGAATTTTATTCACCCAAAATGGATTTTTTTGATGGTCGTATCAGTACTCAAATGAATCTGGATCGCAAAACAATCCAACGCGGCCCATTTACTGCCAGGTCAATCCTAAAAGTGTCTCAGCATGTATCTCTAGACAGTTTTCACACAAGTCAGTCCCACCCCAGTTTCCGCACCCTCCTATGCCCCTCTTCTGGTAGATGATTCCCATCTCAATCCCAGCGCCTCTCTTCTGCCCCATTTTTACGATGTCAGTCCAAGTTCAGTAACGCATTCCTTTTCCAGCCCCTCTCCCGGTCCCTCTACATGCCCTACCTACTCCCGCCAATATTCTGCCAGGTCAGTTCCATCCCAGTTTCATCAAACTTCTCTTGCGTCTCTCTCGACCCATTTCTAAAAGGTTAGTCCCTTCGCAGACCCAGCCTACTTCTCCCGAGCCTCTGAGATCTGTTCAGTCCCGTTCCGGGTACAGGACCTAAATCTCGTCAAATTAGTCCACTCTCTCAACCCCCACCCGCCCCTCTCTAGGCCCCTCTCCTGCAACATCAGTCCCATCCTTGTCCCAGCTTTCCTCTTCCGGACCTTCTCTTTCCAGATGAGTCACATCCCAGTTCTATCATTTCCCTTCCGGCACCTCTCATGTCAGTTCGGTCACAACGGGACACATTTCCGCGTACCCAATCCCTCGGCAAAGCGGACTTCTCGAACGCATTTCCTCACAAAATGGAACTGGATAAACCAGCTATGATTCTGTCCAATGGTGTGGCATTACCTGGACCCCACGCAATCCAACAGAAACTGTGTGTCTTATTTCGTTCAAAAAATGGGCAGAATTGTCCATCAACATCAGAAGAGTGGAAACATAATTGTTTCAACAATTCACTTGTTGAATTCACGTCTGTATCTATTGAAATTTACTGGATTGAGAAAACACTTATCAATCAACATGAGTATTTTTTAAATGTTTCATTGATATTAAATAAAAATTATCTATTTAGTGATACATCATCTATTTCTGGAAAGTCACGCTATATTACGCGCACAAGAGGGCAAGGGAGTTATTTGTCACCAATGACTGTCAGAAATAGTTCACGAACAAAATTGAAAATGTTTGTAACGTATCTGTTTCAATCCAATTATCGCTTCCATTCTTTTATCCACCAAGGCCTCCAAGGTCACCAAGTCATGTATTAATATACCAGGGAAAACACTTACCTTTACTCCTCCCTCCGTACTCAAACTCAAGCGGGTACTTTATCTTGACTTGGGTTTCCTCGAAGACCGAGTAGCTAAATTAACTTCTGTTGATCAAATGAAACACCCAAAGTTGAAAAATATATGCATCGCGTTAACTTGAAATTTGACTAAACGTTAATTTAAAAAATAAATCTAATATTTAATCATGGGGAAGCGTGATAGATATTGATAGAATAGAAAGAGTGAGACGATTTTATGAATACGTTCGTGTATTTGAAAATAATGGGAAAATTATGTTTCCGTAAACTATCTTTTTTAAATAAGCGCATGTCCGATATGGGAAATCAAATGATGCTTGAGGCCACTCTGAACTACTTTGAACATGGACGTGTGAGAAGTGCCTGTGCAGATCAATTCAATTAAGCACAAGGCCACTTTGAACGACTATGAACATTCGTGCAGGGACAATGCTAGAGCAAAGTCATAACTGATGAGCATGAGAGCGCTCTGAACTGCTGTGAACATGGAGGCGAGTGCAATGGCAGAGCAGAACAACCCTATTAGACTTGAGGCCACCCAGAACTAATTAATGTGAAAATACCTTTATTTGGCTATGAAATAACCTTATGTGGTCATTTATCACTACAGACGTGAAATGTCTGAAGTGTCTACAGTTACCAATAAATGAGCGAATGATGAACATTTAGAGTAAGCCGCATTATCTCACACCATGCTACGCAAAGTGGCTGACAAATGAGCCTACGTGCAGTTATTACCCATACACGGAATTGAATTTGCATTTATATTCGCCAAAACGAAAATCAATAATTGGTCGTAAGAGTCCAAAGCCCTCTACAGCAAACATCATATTTCCCTTTAATTGTTTAATCCGTTGCTTGTATAGTGTACCATTCTGTTGTTGTCCCTGTCAACATGCATCTCCATTCCCACATCCACAACACGAATTTACATGGAAGAAGCCATCCAGGAGGTTTCCGTATTCCCGACTTGTCGAAGAGCTCTTCAACTGAAGTTCCGTCGCTCGGAAGTCATTTATTGGATTGCGTTTCTATATTGACCTGAGTTGGCAAGTTCGATTCAAACGAGTCACAAAGCCTGTGAGCTATAGCCGACCATTCTGAGCAAGGTGAGTTGTAGTCTCTTTGACCAAACGCCGATGCTGCTGAGGAAGGTGAGTGGTAGTCTCTTTGACCAATAGCCGACTCTGCCAAGCACGGTGAGTTGCAGCCTCTTTGGCCAAAAGCCGAAACTGCTGTACATGGCTGTTTAATGCGAAAAAAAAGTAAAGGAGCATTAGGAACATCGTAGTGTGTTTAATTTATTTGTACAAAAGTAAAAAAATTGGTTAGCAGTACTGCGGGAGGTTGTCAAGTTTCGTTTCGTGTGTAGAAGATGATTCCTAAACTCATTTTGAGAATATTTCTCATCATTTCATGTTCTTATTCTGTCAAAACTCAGTTTATTCGACACAGCGTTTCAATTTTTCTTGCTCACTGCAACGTTGAAACCATCGAAACATTACAGTTTTATATTTTGCTAGTGTCCATATAATCAGGTACTTACCGAGGAGAAGCGTATAGGATTAATTCTTCTCCTGCAACTCAAGAAGATAATTTTATTATCAAATATGCCATAAAGAGGAGAGTAAAAACTTTGTATCATCCCTGCGTATCATCCCTGCGTGAAGTAGGAAATATAATGCTTCCACAGGAGAATCAACTAGTCCAACATGAAGTAGGAAAAATTCTATTGATTTTTTGCAGAAACTGGCAAAAATGTAAATTTATTTGCGAAACAACCAACAATGAGATCTCACGAAATAAGCTCCTGACGAAACCGTACAATTTCACCGTTGTCAAAAACTTACCTATGATCACAAGAATGCATCTTACTGTCTCACGCTTCTTATTGAGCATCATAGACTGCACAACATAACACCCAAGTTACATCCCGGTTCTCGAACACTTCTGGAGATGTCCCGAACGAAGAAGAAGGTTGAGAATTCATCGGCAAACCTTCTGAATTGCGAGACCACGTAAACAACTAGGAAATTCCATTCTTTGAATTGAATTTCCCGCAGTCCAGGAATACACGAACTCTTGAGAACTCGAAGTAGATCATATGCGTCTCTAAAGTTGGGACTGCCTTTCGAGTTTTCGAGTTAGTACTGCCAGGAGTAAAGTGGATAAGACACGGCATGAAATTTCAGAATAAATAGGAAGATTGGGGTATCGGTTGATCTGTATTGAACTCAGACCATTGACAGCTGGAAATATCAATTCACTGTAGTGTGCTTTTAATGTCAGCATCAGCATCAGGCCAGAATATATGTTTTTCTGGCTGAACCCTTAAAGTAGCACAACGGCAGCACAGTCTAACAACTCATGCGGATTACTTCACTACTCTACGGTTCCTGCATCTATGGCGCTTTGATCTAATACACGTCAAGCCTCTGATTGATTTTTTTTTTGTTTATTATCCGGTTAAATTGCCGCTTTCTGAGTATCCGAGGGGTCTATTATGAGGCAATGTGAGGCAGACTTATCGAGAAACATGATTTGTGGGTTTATCGGATAGAAAAACATGGATACCTCCGGCTGGTGTTCCCGCAGGCAACCGGATAATGTAATAGAAATAATAATCTTGCAGTTCGGGCCATTATTAGCTGCGGGATCATTGTTGAAGTGTCATTGGGCACCCAAAGATAGGTAGTTTGAGACGATGAAAGAAGGTTGTAGTATCATGAATAGGAGACTCAATTAAATTTCCATAACATCGTTGCGACCACGACTTGGTCGCATAACATCGTTGCGACCACGACTTAGCCGCATAATATTGTTGCGACCACGACTTGGTGGCATAACATCTTTGCGACCACGACTTGGCCGGATAATATCGTTGCGAACACGACCTGGTCACATAACATCGTTGCGACCGCGACTTGGCCGCATAACATCGTTGCAACCACGACTTGGTCGCATAACATCGTTGCAACCACGATTTGGTTGCATAGCATCGTTGCAAACACGACTTGGTCGCAAAACATCGTTGCGATCACGACTTGGCTGCATAACATCGTTGCAAACACGACTTGGTCGCATAACATCGTTGCGACAACGATTTGGCCGCATAACATCATTGCGAACAAGACTTGGTCGCAAAACATCGTTGCGACCACGACATGGCCGCATAACATCGTTGCGACCACAACTTGATCTCATAACATCTTTGCAACCACGATTTGGTCGCATAACATCGTTGCAACCACGATTTGGTCGCATAACATCGTTGCAGCCATGACTTGGTCGCATAACATCGTTGGTCGCATAACATCGCGGCGGCCAGATGCCTGATACTTTAATGTTATTCAATATAAACTTGAATAACATCCAATGAATTATTTCATGATCTCGATTATACATGAATTAATCGATTATATATGAATTAAATACGAGCGTTGCACATAATATACAGACGATTGTGATCTCTCTACAATTGTTTTAGTTCACTGAGTTAGTCAAAATGATGATTGTCCTTTCGATTCTTCTTAATGTTTGGATACCTTTGGTGACTCTTCTGGCTCTCCTGCTCTGATTCTGCCCTGAATAATTGTATGACACGCAGGGGCACACTCGTCGATTTCAAATAGTAATAAAAGAAATGAGCAAAAATCTGCCTACGATTGAATAATTCAATAAGATACAGGACTTCGTAAGAGACTCCGTGAATCTTGTACTGAGATCGGTCCCAAGAGATCAGTCAGCTTTTGAATAAGTCATCTGACACATACTATCTATTTTTTAGTAAGACTAGTCCGAACTTGTTTTGCTAATGCGACCGAAACAATTAGTTCCCCAACCACCTGATACTTAAATACTGGCACCCTTATCCGTAGATTTTCGTGTCCACCCCTTCCCATAAGCTAATCCATCAAAAACAGAATATGAAATATATACTTGTCCTCAACAAAATTATCATAACAAATATATGTGTCGCAGACGGAAACCTTTCAATGGTAATTCGTTAATAACCTCTTAAAACCCGCTATTCTCGTACTTCAGGTGACATGACGTGTAAAGAGGGTCTACCAAAGCCCCGATACTCAAAGAAAGAGAATTGAATGTAAGTGTAAAAAAATGTTTTTATTTTTATTTTTCAGTATTTTGATACAAATACGTAGCTATTCGAATTATAAATGTATGGTATGCAATATCTGAGTCCTGCTCCAAAAACGTTTAGTTAACAGTCCATTCCGTAAGCCCGATATTTCCAAATAACATTGCTGCACGTGTGACCACAGCAATCATTGAACGGTTTTCTGAATTTAAAATTATTTATTATTCGATTTAGGTAAATAGACAAGTTGAAAAAGCGCAGAAATTTCAGATGAAAAAAATAATGATGTGTACAAGGACTTCGTCAGCGTGAACTGTTCTGAAAATGACATTTGTTGCTGAAGTACACTTAATTTAAACTTAAAGTAATAAGAAGACACTAATTCAGCTTTACATCCCAATATTTTATGGCTAGTGAATGTTCAATGTGTGGTAATGGAGGTAAGCTTCACACTTAATTATTGATGCTAATATTTTTGTATGTGTACAGTATCTCTGCCACTTAGTGAATTTTTCCTTCACTACTTCCAGACATTAGAAATATGGCGATGAACAACATGTTTATTATAATGACATTTCCCATTGAATATCGACGTATATAT
>SDVV010003485.1:0-21308 GCA_016164225.1 Gammarus roeselii | reverse complement strand
CCGTGCAATCCACGGTCAATGTTGTGCGGTCCCGCCCTGACAAGCCTGGCTTGGTTCACAGACCGTGCAATCCACGGTCAATGTTGTGCGGTCATGGCCTGACAAGCCAGTCTTTGTTGACAGACTGTCTCATCCAAGGTTATCAATGCTTGGTCACGGCCAGATATAAGCTAGTTTAGGTTTATTGTTTACGGACCGTTTGATCCACGGTGATCACTTTACGGTCTCGGCACGGCAAGCCCGTCTTGTTTCAGTGTTCACTGACCGTGCGATCAACGGCCATTAATCAGCGATCACGGCCCGACTAGCCATGCAGACTTTTTTCTCGGACGGTCTGATCCAGGGCCAATTGCAGTGCAGTCACGGCTGGATCATAGTTTACAAACCGTGTGATCCGCGACTAGCAATGAGCGGTCACGGTCCAGCAAGCGCGAGCGGTCACGGTCCAACAAACGCGTCCAGAGATCACCGAATAAGTGACTCAGATCACCCAGCATCTGGACTGAGTTACAGCCATCAGCTGGAGAGACTTACTTACAGCCAGCAGCTAGTGATATTTACGGTCAACACCTAGAGATATTTCCAGCCATGAGCAGTGAGAGTTACAGCTTGTACCAACCTTGGTACGTTCTCATCCATACTATCGCAGCAGTTGTTAATGGGAATGATCAGTATGGGAGAGAGTATTAGTTGCACTTCATTTAATACATCGGAAAAAAACTTCATTCATTATTTGCACTCCATTTAATACATTGTCAGAAGACCTTCATTTAAAGTATGATGCCGTCAAGTGAGTTCTGATCTTAATCCGCTTCAATACCCCAGACATTCTGATTTACTTGTATGTGTTCAATTATAAGCTTATTGCTTTCTAAATGAAAATCCCTTCCCTATTGCATCATGCGCAGTCAAATAGTCTTATCATCGCCAACTGAGGCGGCCAACAGCTTAGTAAAAGCCCGGAGACATATAGAGCTTGAATGGGCTGAGGTGAGAGGGTCGTCAAAAATACGGAGGCACCTGTCGTAAGCGGGTCGTCAACATTACAGAGGTGACTGTGGTGAGAGGCTCGTCAACATTACACTGAGGCTGCGGTGAGAGGGCTGTCATCACAACAGAGAGGCTGCGGTGAATGGGATATCATCATTACAGAGGTGACTGCGGTGGGAGGGTCGTCATCATTACAGAGGTGACTGCGGTGAGAGGGTCGTCATCATTACAGGGGTGACTGTGGTGAGACGGTCGTCATCATTACAGAGAGGCTGCGGTGAGAGGGTCGTCATCATGACAGAAGTGACTGATGTGAGAGGGTCGTCATCATTACAGAGGCGGCGGCGGTGACCCTGTCGTCATCATTACAGGAGGAACTGAGGTGAGAGGGTCATCATCGTTTCAGAGGTGAATCTGGTGAGAGGGTTGTCATCATTACTGAGGTGACTGTGGTGAGAGGGTTGTCATCATTACAGAGGTGACTCCGGCGGGAGGATCGTCAACATTACAGAGGCAGCTGAAGCTAGAAGGTCGTCTACTTTACAGAGTCCGCTGAGGGAAGAGGGTCGTCAACTTTACAGAGGTTCCGTGGTGAGAGTAAGGTCAACATTACAGTAGCCGCTGAGGGGAGTGGGTCGTAAACTTAACAGAGGTGTCCTTGGTGAGAGGGTCTTCAACATTCGGTGACAACTGCGGATAGAGGGTAGTTAACATTAGAGATGTTGCTGCGGTGGATAGTCGCTAACAACAAGACTTACAAATTGAACAATGGCACATGTGCTCCCAACAACTTTGCAGTGGCCTCATTGGTACCTGTGCTCCCAAATACTGTATATTGCAATGGTCTCAATGACAATGGTATCAGTGCTTGCAACAACATTGCATAGGTCTCAATGACAATGGTACCTGTGTTCCCAACAACATTGCAGTGGTCTCAATGACAATGATACACGTGCTCCCAACAACATTGCAGTGGTCTCAATGACAATGGTACCTGTGCTCCCAACAACATTGCAGTGGTCTCAATGACAATGGTACCTGTGCTCCCAACAACATTGCAGTGGTCTCAATGACAATGGTACCTGTGTTCCCAACAACATTGCAGTGGTCTCAATGACAATGGTACCTGTGTTCCCAACAACATTGCAGTGGTCTCAATGACAATGATACACGTGCTCCCAACAACATTACAGTGGTCTCAATGTTAATGGTACCTGTGCTTCCAACTTCATTGCAGGGGTCTCAATGACGATGGTACATGTGATCCCAACAACAATGATGAACGCAGTCGGAACAACAATGGCATTTGCAGTCCCAACACCAACGGTACTTTTCTACTAGTGCTTACAAGTGTAGGATGACAACAACAGACCTATTGGCCCAAATTTGGTTGCCTTTTGATAGCAAGAGGTTTTTTCTGCAGTAGAACGTCTAAGAAGCCTATGGGTCTATACTAGGTTGCCTTTTGTTAGCAAGAGGATAAGTTCTGAAGTAGATCTTATATGAGAGCTTTGTGTGCTATTTATGTTTTTATTTAGAACAACAGGAAATGGAACGATTTAGCTATTATCGGCGATTTATGTAGAACTTATCGAGCCGTGACTTGAAGTTTTCGAGTGTATTGCTGTTTACAACCTCCGCTGGAAGTTTGTTCCATTCTTCGACAACTCTATACGTGAAGAAATTGCGCGCGATGTCGAGTGAGAAACGTTTCCCAACGATTTTGTATCCATTGTTCCTAGTCACTCCGCTTGTATCTAGAGTGAAAAGGCTAGCTCGATCTACGTTTTCCTGACCCTTCATAATCTTCCACACTTCTATCATGTCGCCTCTGACTCGACGTATCTCAAGCGAATAAAAATTGAGTTCACGAAGCCTGTCTTTGTACGATTTATTCCGCAGCGAGGGTATGAGTTTGGTAGCTCTACGTTGAACCTTCTCAAGTTTAATAACGTCTTTTCTAAGGAATGAAGACCAGAATTGAACGGCATACTCGAGATGCGGTCTAACAAATGCATTAAATAACTTGAGCATACTGTGTGGGTTTTTGTACGAAATAGTGCGGGATATCATACCTAGCATTTTGTTGCCATTCTTGGCAGCATCGTTACCTTGGTTGCTGCTTTTAAGTCGTTACTAATGATGGCACCTAAAACTCTCTCTTCGGTGAAGGGAATGAGTTTATTTCCAGACATTGAATATTCGTGTCTGGGGTTGTGAGGGCCTCTGTGCATAATTTTGCATCTGCCTACATTTAATTTCATTTGCCCCTTTTCTGACCAATCATCAATTTTGTTCAAGTATACTGTAGTTGGATCTGCTGACACACTAGTTCAGGTTGCACTTTTCCTCCGATCTTAGTATCGTCTGCAAACTTGCTAATGTTTGAGAGTACGTTGCTATCGAGATCGTAATGAATATTATAAACAGAACTGGCCCTAAAACGGATCCTTGAGGCATGCCGCTTGTAACATTAACCCAAGGGGAGGAAGCTCCGTTAATTACAACTCGCTGCCGCCTGTCCGTAAGCCAGCAATCTATCCAGTTGTTAAGCTCGCCTCGAATACCAATGCAGTGCAATCTACTTATTAGGCGCTTGTGGGGGACTTTACCAAAGGCATTTGAAGGTCAAGGTAAATGATATCGATTGTACATTTTGTGTCGTGGATTTGGTTATACGTCTGGAAAAGAGTAACAGATTTGTAAGACAGGAACGGTTTTGTCTAAAGCCATGCTGGAAGTTGCCAATCAATTTGTTTGATTCTAAGAAATCTGTAATTTTATCCGTTATCAAACTTTCCATCAGCTTGCCAATGACTGAGGTGAGACTAATTGGACGGTAGTTACCAGGACACTTTTTGTTCCTTTCTTTAAAACTTTGGGTAACATTGGCCTCTTTCCATTTAGAGGGGCAGGTGCCGTTTGTGAGAGATTGGGTGGAAATGTTTGATAAATGTTCGGCGATTTCGTTTCTGGTCTCTTTTAGAGTTCTAGGATGAATTTGGTCTGGTCCTAGAGATTTGGTGACTTTCAATTTATCTATATATGTTTAATAACTTCAGCGGGGGGAAAGATCACTCTGGTGATGGCTTCAATTTGTTTTGCCGCTATGATGTCCTCATGATTAGGAATATCCTGATTATCTATCGTAAATACAGAGCAAAAGTACTCATTAAGTAGATCACTCATCATGGTGTCGTCAGTTTCTAGCTCACCAACATCGTTCTCGAGAGAACCTATTACAGATTATAATTTTTTTTGCTCGAAATATAACTAAAAAATTGTTTCGGATTAGTTTTGGCATTGGCAGCATTTTCATTTTCATAATCTTTCTTCTTACGTTTCAAGACCCTCTTTAGAACTCGTCTGCTAATTTTGTATTCATTTTTTGCTACGTCGTCGCGTGGCCGTCTCTGCTTTATCGAATGCTTTGCTTTCTTTCGTGAATGAAGGAGCTGCAATTCTCCTCTCCAGTATTTGGGCTGACAGGCTGCTGTTCACCCGTTTTTGCGCGGGATATGCTGATGTTCGCTATTTTTAAGTGCAGTCAAGAAATAGTCAAGCGATTGATTGACATCTTGTCCGAGGGTTTTATCTGCTGACACCATTGACTCTCTTGAGCCATCAAAATTAGCTAATCTGAAGTTAGCGACTTTTTCGCAGTTTGTTGATGTTCTCAACTCAAGTCCTATCAAAAAACGGATACAGTTGTGGCCACTAGTTCCGAGTGGTTCGCCTACTTCGACGTTGCTACAAGAATGTTGCTACCTCTTGTAGGTGTCTTCACCTTTTGAGTCATAAACTTATCGTCAGCAAAATCAATCAGACGTTGGCCGGTGGTAGTACATTCGTCTGATTCCCAATCAATTTCGGGGATATTGAAATCGCCAAGCACAATACTGTGTTGTGTCGTAACAACATCGACAAGGGTGTTGTAAATATCGATATCATCTGCAACCTTGCTTTTAGGGGGCGATAGACGAGAGTGATTTGACATTTTATATGTTACCGACTACTTGGATTGATACTATGTTGTGCCTGCTGTTTGGAATGGTGACTTCTAATACTTGCAGAGTGTTTTTCACGAGAAACAGCACTCCTCCGCCCTCTCGGCCTTGTCTATCTTTTGTGAAATAGTGAGTAGCCGGGAAGAGTAAATTCGTCTAAATAATGTCTGGTGCTCAGTTTCATCCACGATTCTGTGATTGCTATTATGTCGATACTTTCATTCAATGCATGAATGCCTAGTTTTTCAATTTTGTCTGTGAGACTTCTAGCGTTCACGTTGTAACATTTGAGAGTACCTTTAGTCACATTGACTTGATTTGCTCGACTTATTTTGTTTCCACTCTGAGGTCTTGTGTGTCCCTAAAGCAATAGTGCTGGAAAAACAATGACAATTCACCGCTGCAAGACAATGGACCGCTGCAAGCTAATAATTTATTAAAAACTTTCACATCAAGAATTATTTAATAATTTGAGCAGTCTTCGAAATTCCATTGAATTAAATCAAAACGCCTATAAATCTCCTAATTTCTTCGACCACTCCTGCCCATCCTTGAAAACAACAGAGATCATTAAAGGTTCATGTGGTTGAAGACCGTTACGCATCCTTGTTTTCCAGAAAACGCGCACGATAAATAACAATAATCTGACTGGTTTAAATCGTAATACAGCGTCCGGATTTCATCTCATAAAACCTAGCCGTTCCAATATACTGTCATTCGAGAGTTTCAAGCATAATTTGGTTCTATGTCGGTTCCTGTACTTATACATTACTTGCTGAGTGAACTGCTCCAATAATTCTTTCCTCATACAGTAAGTTGTTGAATATGTTAGTCGCTCCTAGTGGCAACACGCAAACTGAATCAAGCCTACAGCAACAACAATAACATCGATCTCGCGGAGAGTGGGCTTCCGTTACTCAGGAGTAACTCTTAAGTTGCCATCCACTCTCAGTGGTTCGTTTCTGCACACTGACACTTCATGTCATCATTGAGGAAATGACGGTGATTGGATGTTATGACCTGTTGTGATCGAGGGGCAGGCTTATACTCAAATAATCCCTTCCTGGAGGTGGTATGTAACAGTGCGGGATACGAACTATCTCTACTTAAAGAGAGATGGGACAGAATACTGCTTGTGCATGAAGATCCTGATATTAATATGAATAATGTTTGACTCCTAACTGCATATCTAGGATGTAGGACCATTACATGCGGGCTGCTGTCAGGTTGAGATGCGACCCCGATTATGTTAACTGATAGGTGGATTTATACTAAACCTCTCCAACGTTGTTGATTGTGTTCATATTCATGTGGGGAAGGGACCTAAAAGGTAATTTAAGCACGCGTGTCTCAAACCAAATCCATAAATTGGTGTCTTGAACCTCAATCTTGATCTGTATTCACGGTTTTTTATTACACTGTATTTTTCGATGTATTGTTTGGAATAATTCTTTTATGAACTTTTTTTATGTTGTAACCATTATTGTCCCATTGAGCGCCTCAATAAAGATAATTATTATTTTTCATAATTATTATCTAACAACGTGTGCACTCTCTTGTGGCAGGAGGCGTTGTTCATACCGTGGGGAACCTGCAGAGAGACGAATGGATACACTTGGAGGAAACGTTCTTTAAGTTAGTGCTAGTAAATTACGTCCCGTATCAGAAACAAAAACATCCCGCAGCATGAGGCCAGATTTATTTCCAAGGCAAGTTTCGTATATGACATTCATATGTACTTTGGAGTATTTTTTTTGAGGTGTTATTGTTTATGATGCGCACTTGTACATTATGCAGTATTACTCAGACAATTCAGACAATATTGTGGCATACAATCCTCCCAGTTCTAACTATACGTAACTACAATTATCTTCATCCGACACGTAAATTTCTTTCTTCACCCCATCTCCAATCGTGCATGGCACGGCAGAGCTTATGTATTCTTAAAAACCTATAAGGCAACCTCTCCTCAGCACATCAGAACAAATTTGAGAGGAGTGGTGTCAAGACCTCCCCCCTCTCATATATCTTCATCCCACCAACCAAGCCTAATGAGTTGACATAGTTTCTGTATATTGTATGACCAAACCCGTAACCTTTATGGCGGTAAGCATTAGACTTCCTGATCATGTGAAAACTGTTATAACGTTATGTCAGTTTCCTGATCAAGAGAAAACGATTATAGTTATGTCCGTTTCCAGATGATGATTTTTTTTTATAGTTATGTCCGTTTCCAGATGATGAAAAAACTATTATAGTTATGTCCGTTTTCTGATCATGAGAAAACTATTTTAGTTATGTCCGTTTCCTGATCATGAGAAAACTATTATAGTTATGTCCGTTTCCTGATCATGAAAAAACTATTATAGTTATGTCCGTTTCCTGATCATGAGAAAACTATTATAGTTATGTCCGTTTCCTGATCATGAGAAAACTATTATAGTTGTGTCCGTTTCCTGATCATGAGAAAACTATTATAGTTATGTCCGTTTCCTGATCATGAGAAAACAATTATAGTTATGTCCGTTTCCTGATCACGAGAAAACTATTACAGTTATGTCCGTTTCCTGATCATGAGAAAACTATTATAGTTATGTCCATTTCCTGATCATGAGAAAACTATTATAGTTATGTCCGTTTCCTGATCATGAGAAAACTATTATAGTTATGTCCGTTTCCTGATCATGAGAAAACTATTATAGTTATGTCCGTTTCCTGATCACAAGAAAACTATTATATCTATGTCCGTTTTTCCTACCATTGTCACTGCTTTGAGATGAGTTAGAAACGTATAAGCGCTTATGAGATGTGTCCGGTAAAACCATTAGGTTTAGAGTATAACTAACGGTCCCAGCATCATGGTACTAGTGCTTTCAATAACAATGGCTTGCGTGCTCCCAGCAACAATGGTTCATGGGCTCACAACAACAACTCACTTGTGGTTCACCCATCAATTTCCATCGTCCAATATTGTATCATTTGTCCTACAACACATCTTCTGTCCCAGGAAATATCGGCGCCAATTGGGGCATTTGACCCGTGGACCCCAACAGAACGACTAGGGAGAGCATAAGGGGGACCAATACAATTGGGAAACATTGGCCGTTTGCTGTGAGGGGATAGAAGAAGAGCGTTATGGGAGATAAACAAAGACATTTGGGAGGCGGTGGTCGTTTTTTAGGAGATGATTAAAGGTTTGGGCTGCTTGGGAGGAAATGAGTTTCGTGGTGGAGGGTAGCTTGGTTCCTGCTGAAATATAGTTATTAATACTCAATGTTGCTTGCTATGCAACATAAAAACAAATAGTCTCCTTCATAGAAAAACGGCTTATAACTCTTGACAATCATAATCCCATTGTTCTATTAAACGAGATGCGAAGCAAACACTTAATGAAATGAAATATTTAGAGACCGATCATGACGAATCCCATTTGTGACATGATCGGTGGGTGTAGATTTGTAATAGTGGTTCGGCGCATCTCTCTTCCTAGTGTGTTTCGTTGGCGTTGCTGCGTTGACAGGTGATAAACATTCGCAGAGCGAGTTCAAAAATATTATATCAAGTCCTCTCATTCGCTAAAGGTTCTTCTCTTTGAACTGCGACATTATCTTGTATTAGCCTTCCAATGATCGAGGGCGGTGGATTCAATTGCAAATGCAACAGGATTTGAAGAATGCGCTGTAGAATTCCATATTCGGAAACCTTTACAAGCACAGATTTGAAGTCAAGCTTATTTTGTTTAGCTAAGTTCTACTGCATCCACATTGCTAATGTATCCACACTACCAAATATTCCTAATCTAATTTCCTGAAGTAGCTGTTGTTCGCGATATCCCTTCTTTGGATGCGCTGTGAATCATGAGTGGCCGGTCGTAGGAGCTCATCTTACTCATGTAAAGACTAATTTCGGGCTATTGAAGCTGGATGCCCCAGTGCTAATGAGACAGGCATTTCCATTCAATTTCCATAAGGTTTGATGACCTCATTAATGGAGTGGCCTTCCATGGTGTAAGAAAGTGAGTTAATGTGATTTTTCAACGACTGTTCTGTGATGGAAGAAGAGAGATCTTTGCCCTCGGGCAAAGATCTGAAACTCTAGAATATTGTAAAAGGCGACTTATACTCCATTTGAACATTGAATGATGCCAATAGAATGAGTTTCCAGGTCACCGAGAGATAGGGCATTGAACTTTCTATCATTATAAGATATGCTGTGTTTATAGAACAAATTTATAGTTAACTATAAAAGTCATGCAGCTCAATTTCTATTTATGTGTCTTTGCACAAGAATTTTCTTGTTATTAAAATTCTGTTTTATATGGTTTTCTACCCGTCAGTTGTAACCCTCAGAAAATGTTAATATCAATCATGATTCGAACCACTTATCCTCTTCTTATACTCAGTCCCCGTACTTCAAGTAGCATTTTTTACGGTATATACTCACAATAATTATTGGTGCAAGCTTGAAGGCAAACAACAATTTTCAATTGTCTCTTCATCATGACTGACATTTAAAAACAACCAGCTCTGATAGTGGACTATGAATGCACCAATCAGCTTACTGATGGGGATGACTCGTTTTCTGAACGATTCAATTAAATATTCAATATTGGAGAAAAAAAAGGATATGTTCCCGATTCAGTTTTTCAATAATCACAAAATTTGTTCTCATTTACTATACATTTTACCCCGGCCGTGACTGCATTGAAATTTACTTATTCCAAGTGGCTTGGAAACGTGTTACCTCGCTCGCTAAAAAGGCTTGGACGCCATTGAAACATTAGGGCTAAAATACGATTATCGTCATCCTATGGTTCAGCAGCATCTTATCAGATACGAGGAAAATAAACTGTCAATTAGTGATTCCTTTTCTGATTTTTTTTGTCAATATCGTTCGAATTCCACACTCGTGTTTCACATTATATTTTATAAATTAATTTACCGTATAAAACGATTTAACTAGAAACGGAATATTTGCTGTCTTGGTATCACAAGTGGTTGCTATACCTGGCCTAAAAATTATGTTAATGCTTACGTCAGATCAGCCACGTCCATTCCCGCTAACTGTCATATCAGTGACAATATGTTCCACCAACCAAAATAAGGACCATTTTTAACAGCGAACATGCATATACTTGTTTTCTTATTTTTATGGATGCTCGGATTGCTTAGTTTGTGGCTGCATGAACCAAGAAAAGATGCTAAAACGTTAGGGTTTCACTGTGCAGCTAAAACTAGAAAAACAATGAGCTATATGTTCTTTGTACGTTAACTTAGTAAGTGAAAAAATTAATCTGCTCAATCAAACATGAACTCATATGATTTGGGAAGTTATGACAATGTCCGGTTCTGACAGTGAGCTGTCGTGGAGTGGCAGTAGTGCGCGTGTGCGGAAATAGTTTTAGCGGATATGACAGTGTCCGGTTCTGACAGTGAGCTGTCGTGGAGTGGCGGTAGTGCGCGTGTGCGGAATTAGTTTTAGCGGATATGACAGTGTACGGTTCTGACAGTGAGCTGTAGTGGAGTGGCGGGAGTGCGCGTGTGCGGAATTAGATTTAGCGGATATGACAATGTCCGGTTCTGACAGTGAGCTGTCGTGGAGTGGCGGTAGTGCGCGTGTGCGGAAATAGTTTTAGCGGATATGACAGAGTCCGGTTCTGACAGTGAGCTGTCGTGGAGTGGCGGTAGTGCGCGTGTGCGGAATTAGTTTTAGCGGATATGACAGTGTCCGGTTCTGACAGTGAGCTGTCGTGGAGTGGCGGTAGTGCGCGTGTGCGGAAATAGTTTTAGCGGATATGACAGTGTCCGGTCCTGACAGTGAGCTGTAGTGGAGTGGCGGTAGTGCGCGTGTGCGGAAATATTTGTAGCGGATATGGCAGTGTCCGGTTTTGACAGTGAGCTGTAGTGGAGTGGCGGTAGTGCGCGTGTGCGTAAATAGTTTTAGCGGATATGACAGTGTCCGGTTCTGACAGTGAGCTGCAGGGGAGTGGCGGTAGTGACCTGGGCTCCCATCACAGGATGAGGATGCTCATAACACGTTTAATGTCATTCTGAGTCGGATGTTTCGTTGAACTCGGGCAGCACAAGTTAATAAATGTTGTTATCGTAACGTTTCCATGTAGTTGGATACGATTCTCAAAAACCGGGTTCCTTGATTACCTCTCGATACTGGGAAGGTCGCTGCATTCATTTGAATAGTTTTTCCATACCAAACTTGGCAGGCATGATTTACAGTTCGTGAAGTTGGTTTTACTATTAGTGAGATCAAGACTCCGTAGTCTTTTTCAATTGATATCAGCTTCGGTTTACCACGTTGTTGTGAGTATACCATGATTCTCATCTCTGGGATCGATTGATTAGGGAAAAATTGACGGTAAACAGGATTAAAGTTGTTATTTATGACGCTGCTCGGATATGGGCATTATTGGTTTGATCTAAATATGTTGATCTTCTTTAGCCACTCCAATGCAAAACAATTCGGTCCAATCAAATTTCTATCCAGGCACCTCTCGATTCACAATGTTCGACTCAATTAGGAATTTGGGATGGGCTGAGGGGAAGTACGAGGAGTGCGTTTATCTGCCAGAAAGACAGGTATCCATAAGTGCATGGGGAAGAGAAACAGTTTGTCCAAACTAATTACTCCCAACAAAGCTAGTTCGTGTCGGTTAGGCTTCGTAAATATTACATTTATCGGGTTGAATCTGAGAACCTACATGAGTCGTTCACCTATTCAATGTCTCCAGGTAGACTGCGTTGAAAATTCATAGGTTCTCCCTATATATGTTTTCATTACCTTTTTCTCCGATTCGGTAAACAACTAGGGAAAGCTAAGTACAACCAATTATGTATCCTGGCTGGATTGTGAATAGAAGGTTTGCATTTAATAGCTGATAAATACCATGTGACAAATGAGCTACTAAGAAAACATAAACAAAACTGATTCTATCGGTATTGAGACAAGGTATAACAGATTGGTTGACATATCTGTTCTCAGCCCATCAATATTTTGTGAAATAAATAAGAAAGATAAGGGTAACAAACGAGCGCACAAAATGGGACCAAGTAACTGAAAAAATGCTACATAGAGGGCTTTAATTGTTTATCAATTAAGCGATATCAGAAACGGACACGAAAAACTGTTTTACTTCAGCAACCCGCAGAGGATGTCAACTCCGTCGAATATGTTTATATTCTATCATTATAATTCGTAAATAATGGAAACTGAAATTTATTTATCATCATTTGACCACATTGTCGCTGATTTTGATTTCGATACATTATTCTTGTTAATTTGATAGGTTCATAGGAACAGAAAAGGTACTGTTACGTGCACGCTCGAGTTATGATGTATAATCATAATCTTCCCATTTATGCAGGTATGTTCTAATTCATTTTTTCGCGTATTGTGAATTCTACCTTACCCTAGGTGAATGTCAGCCCCATCATAGCGCTTAACAGCCTGCCCGCCAATCGCTGACCACAACATTCAGCCTTTTTCGTATGACACGAAGGAATTTGGAGTAAACGATGTCCAATGTTCAAGTATTGGTTCATTAGTCTCGCAGCGGAGGTCGGGGAAAAGAACAAGCTTGTCGCGTGATGAGAAATGGTTGCTGTCATCTGCCACTCATACAAAGAAGAACTGGTACCGCAAGAGACTCACACGATCGTTTTATTTTAATTTTCACCTCAGGATCATGAGTCAGGAAATCGATCGATCCGGTGTGACGTTAAAATGTTTATTTGACCTAATTCAGTTAATGAAAGTAGGTACAACCTGTGATTTATATTGTAGATGGATAAAATAACATCCATTTTCAGTTCATCACAGATGCATTAGTGCTACTTGAAAAGTTTATGAACAGTTCCTAATTAGAGTATAACCCCCCTCTCGGTAAATTTCTTCTTTGTTCTAGCTAAAGGCGCGAGGTTACCCATCAACCATCTTTAATGTATCAGTTCAATGGATTGAATTATCACTTTATAGTTCGAGCGGAAATAGCAGATCCTTAGACCGGACACAGTTATTAACTCGTCGTTGATGTCCGATCTGTTCTTGGAACAGACTTGATGACGTAGTAGACTTGTAAACTGATATTCTTCACATGAAAAACCAATTGAATAACCACCCGTTGTTTTGACTTTATGGATGAGCTGGTGACCGGCATCAGGGTGTCGTGAGAGAAGTGCCTCCAGATATCGACGGCCATCCAGGCGATTGTTTGTTGGGAGCACTCAACCGTGATGTAAGAATCATGAGAACTGCCCCTTAGGAGAATTTTTGTTCAAAAAGATCTCATTGTTTGTTTGATTGTTGGAATTTGCTAAAATATTACCCCGATGCTCATATTTCTTTATTATTTTGTCTAATATGAATGTTTTGGTCTCATTTCGCAGTGTCAAACTCTGTGAGAGCAATAAAGTAGCCGAGCATCTCTGGTCTAACTAGGTATGGGTAAAATGGTTCCTAATGCGCAGGGACGAGAGTGAAAGATTGAGCGAGCCGAGAAAAGGGAGCTATGCACCACCTTTGAGAAGAGGCCACATTATCACATGACCCTCCAAATGCAGGCATCCGCCCTGAGACAAGACACCCGCGTCCTACGTCTATCAAAATTTAGGCACCGGCACTGTGGTGAAGACCCTTGTCCCATGAACATCCAAATGCAAACTCCGGCTCAGTGGTGATGTCCATTGTCCCATGACCATCCGAACCAGACACTGGCGTTTAGGTGAGTCTTGTATCGTGTCCCATGGTCATCCAAATGCGACCTCGAAGCAGGGGTGAGGCACTAGCGTCTCTTGAACATCCAAATTTTGACACCTGCGCTGATGCGAGGCCCAGTTTCTCATAGCTATCTCATCGCAGACACCGTCTCTGAAGTGATACCCATGTACTGTATTTCATGATCATCCAAATGCAGGTACAGTCCTGAAGCGAGGCCACAGTGTCTTATTAACATTTCAATGCAGCAACCAATCAGCAGTGGATGACTATGCATACAGGTGATCACGCTGTGGATTGAAGGGATTGGAAGAGACAAAGGGTGGAAGGATCAAGGGTTGCGGCGTATCGAGACGGATACGAAGGGTGTGAGGATTAAAGGTTGAGCAGTAGTGGGTCAGAGACTAATGGTAGGAGGTTCAAGGGTTGTGGGGGTCGGCGACAACGGATGTGAGGTGTGAGGCCTCTGGAATATAGAGATGGAGACGTAGGGAATGAGGTGCAAGGGTTGTGAAATAGAGAAACAGAGACGGAGGGTTTGAGGTTCCCGGGTTGTTGATTAGAAATATGAAGGCAAAGAGAGTGAGGTGCCTGGGTTGGGAAATAGATCAACAGTGACAAAAAGTGTTCGGTTCCAGGGTAGTCGAATATAAAGACGGAGACGAAGGGAGTGAGGTGCAAAGGTAGTGAAATAGAATGACGAAGACGAAAAAGTGAGATGCAAGGATTTGGAAATGGAGAGACGGAGACGAAAGGAGTGAGGTGCAAGTGTTGTGAAATAGAGAGGCAAAAACGAAGGGTGAGGTGTAGGAGTTCGAAGTCGAGAGACCGAGAGGAAGTTTGTAGGCACCGAGTCCTTCAGACTCAAAGGGTTGACATGATAATTGTAGAGCGTAAGGTGTTCCGGCTGTTATTGAAATACTCCTTCAATATAGTACCGTTTGCATATTTCCAATATTACTACACATTTTTTAAAATTGTAATAACTAGTGCCCTCTTTAGTTTGAATTTTCCATTGTTTTAAAATGTAAATAGGTTTTCTTGAAAATTGTCTGGTTAATCCTAGACCTGCCTAGTACAATTCATTATTTATAGCATCTCACATTGAAATGCGAAATACTCTTCAGGGACCAACCACACGCTTATTGAAGACTTCCTTTCCTGAACATTTGGGAGAACCGTTCCCAGGTGCCTGTTGATGTTTGGGCATAACACATTTGACATTGTTGACCTGATCTTTAGATCAGCCATGGACAGTTCTATTCTTTGGAAAGGTCCCCTCCGACGTCACACCTTGAAGTGCGATAGCCCTCAAGGAACCAGTAACTTACAGGAAGGCCTAATCTTCTCAGCACACAGGGAGGGCCACTAACCAGGCTATTTTGCGTGTTTCTCCTCTTAAATGTGCACATATTTTCTATATTAAATGTCCCTCCGCTCCTTTCGAGTTGGGTCAATACCTCGTTAATACCACGAGTCTTCTTGTGACTAAAGAATTTATATTTATTTATTTATTTTTGCTGGTGTCCTCATGACCCCAGCCCCTTGGGCTAGCCAATAGGCATGCCCTCGAGGATAAGTATGAGTCCATGGACCATATGACGTGTCCGTCACCGCTCGATCGTGGAAGATGCGCCTGCCTGAAACCTAAATACTTTGCTTCCCATCCCCACTCACCTCGCTCCTGAAATTATCATCAGGCACTCGATCGTATTTTCTATCGAACTGAAATGTTCCGGGTAGTAGTGGGGTGGTAGGCAGGAGGTACTGGTGATAGTAGATGTGGGCCTTCTCTTTTCTGTCCTTGCAACCTTCATTTTCCTGAACGTTTGGGTGTATTTATTAAGTTTTATCTACTATCTGCAATTATTCCTTTAAGGAAACAACTCGACATAAGCACTTGTGGGCCCTTTGTTTCCCTAATTTATTTTAATCCAATCTACTAGCCTAGCCCAGATGTGCTGTTCAAAGTATATGGGTTGTGACCCATTTCAAGGCGACAACAAACCATATTGCCTGCTTAGGCTCCAAGCGCGCTTTTGAATGTGTTGACCTAGTTACAATTTAATACATCGGTTGGAAAATGGAAATGAAATGTGAAGAACTTTTGTTGTAAAGGGTTTCCAGTGATGTTTTTTTACCGTGTTGTTTCTTTTTCTTTGGTAAACATCACCATTAAAGCTCATATCATGGCTCGCGTTAGTACAATCATTATCATATCCAATCCTAATCCCTCAGTCGTCTTTTTCTATTGAAATATGCTTCAGTTTACCACGTCGTTGTGGGTATACCATGGCTCTCAGGTCTGGGATCATGTTTGTTTTGCGCTGCTTAATTCGCTCTATCTCGGTGATTTGCCATCATAGGATAGAAGACCAAAATTGAATTTAAATTCTATGTGGGTTCCTACGAATAGTTTATCCATGATATGCATTGCATCTATGTACTTGTAGTTACCATTTCTGGATAAAGAGTCATGCATTGTTTGACGTCCTTGTAGCTGGCACCCACTTTTCATGTTCATTGGAAATCCTAGGTTACTGATATTCCGAGATCTTGTTTTCGGTGCATTTCAGTGACTTGTTGTTCTACCATTAAGATGTTGGATGTTATAATGTGTATTCAAAATCGCATCTCATCATATTAAAGTTTATTTGCTACCTTTCGACCTGTCTTGTATTGTCTTATAATCACTCGCAATTTAATTTTAGTCTACGTTTGGCTAATTTTATCATTTAACCTGATGATGCCGTTGTCAAGGTCATATATGAAGGTAATGAAGTGGTGGGCCCCCGAACACTTCATTGTGGCACGCCAGCTGTTAGTATTGCCCACTGGCAAGTTCCTTGGACTACACAAACCTGTTTTGCGGGGCCTGTGAGTCAGTTGCAGAGAGGAACCAGATGGAAACATTACCATTTATACCGAGAACCTCGCTATCTTTGTTAAGCGTTCACGGAACACCTGACTGAACACTTTTGAAAGTAAGGATTGTATTAGTCAGCAGTTTTGTATTTCATAGGATGTGTCGGTGGCCAAAAAAAACGAAAACAAAAAATCAAGGAGCAAGGTGGGAGAGACAAATTTACATTCGATATCATGTTGAGTATACTTGAGAATATTTCTGTGTAGGGTTGTGTTATTCTAGCTCTAATCAATAATTGTCATCCCGGCCACACAAAAGGATTTGACTTGTCTGTAGTTACGCGGCTCTTGCCTGCTTCCCCTCATGAAACTAGCTTCGATATTCGCACTCTTCCAAAAAAATGCAGTGCTGAAGGTAACCGCAACGGACAAGGTTTACCGACTCAAAGAAGGACCTAGCCCCTCCCACAAGAACGTGCTCTAGAGAACATTCCGATGACCGTATCGCAAAGAGTTGTATCAACCACTTCAAATTTTTATGAAGAATCAAATTGATCTGATATTTTTTTACTTTCAAATTTGATCCATTTTTTATTGTGAGCACGAATCATGGTGAACATGCACACCAGATCTAGACTCGTCAATTGCAGGCTGTGAGTCATGTTCGTCTCTTGATAAATTCAATGGTTAAAGTGGTTTAGCAAATTGTATAGAATTGTCAATTTTTATAGAGGGGAAAATGTATAATTGAAATTAGCCCAGGAGCCACTCTACACGCCCTCAAACAAGCTAACATCGGAGCGCAATATGCATGCAGGTGAGGATTACCTACAGTGGAGTTACCGAAGAGGCTCGTTGCAAAAAAATGGACGGATTTCACCGGCTCTTTTGTTATCAGTGAAATTGAAGCTTTTCAGATCAGCCTTAGAAACTTGCTGTAATTCAGCTAACAATTTGATACAGTATAATATATTTTTTTCAATAACCTAACAATTTTTGAAAATTTAGATGCAGAACATTACGGGGTAATCATGTATACAGATCTCCTGATGTCATGTTAAATCGATTAATATTTCTTCATCTATGAATTTGTCAAATAATAAAAGTATTAAATATTGTTCATGAAACAAAATACAACTAAGTTTATTCTTCAGAGACACATATTCATAAGTAACTTTATCATAAATTTGGTTTCCAAAAGAAGCATCTTAGTTCTCTTGCATCAGTGATCTTACAGTCAATTCCAGATACCCTCATATCCCATTAGTTGTAATAAATTATCGTTAATTCACCGAAAGTGGTCCATTCTCCAGAACAGCATTCACAGACAGAACAGCTCTCGGTACACCAGGGTTTACCTTCCACATGCAAGGTGATCTGCAAATTTCTTCAGATTTTTTAATGTTTCTATTCGCACATTTTTTTTATGTATGATCATAATAGATATATTTTATGCAATTTTCGACCTAGCATGTCAGATTACGTAGAACGCAAAAGTCATTTATTAAACGGACAAGATCGAATTAACAGCCAAGCTGTGACAAGTTCTCCACCTCAGAACAACGATTGATCAAAGTGTTTGACCGATAATAATCACAAATAAGCAATGCAGTCGCACAATGGAGCGAACTGGTGAAAGAAAGAGCATTTTGGGAGTGATGAGCTGTTTATACCAGGTAGTCAGCTTCATTCGAAATGTGTTTCTGCATTTGACAAACTCCATAAAATGGGGTTGAAACTGGAGGTTTGTTTATTAATATCATTCATTGATTCAAATTTCATAAAGGGCAAAATTTCACAGGCTCCTAATTTTATCATTACATGCGCACATTCTGTTATGACGAGCAGTGTCCTCACTACCGCCCACCTCTGATGTTCCGTCGTATATCCTTTCAATGATTTTTTTTTTTTAAATGTTGGATTATTACATTTTAAGCAATCGATCCTGAAAAGTTTTGTTTCATTGTCAAAAAGAACGTTCCTTTTCGAGTAATCAGAACGTTAGATTTGACCGTCATTTGATAGGCCAGGGAACAGTACTCCTCTCCCCCCCACAAGTCCTAGCTACCGATCTGACGCAGGACATTGGGGGTGACTGCTGTAGTAACTGGTGCCTGGTTTGTGGTCGGTGGTTCAGCCGATCAAATTATTCAAATATTTGATATGCTGTTGCTGTCAATTTTTCTGTATCAATAGGTTGTAAATAATGTTCTCATTGTCGGTCATTGCATCAATTGGTGTATCTGAAAAATGGAGGAGCGACTCTACCGACTAACCATACATAAGGCAATTGTTTATAAAATGGTCTGATAGTATTTGACGGGTTTCAGACACATAAAACATTTTCCGTCCAGTTCTTCACATAAGTACCTGATCGTCTTTGAGCTGGGGTCGATGAAGAGGCAAGGCAAGTGCATGTGTCAGGCATGTGCCAGAACCTCCGTGCCAGAGATCATGAGAGTGACAAGCTTCAGAAGCGCAACAAGAAAAAATGGTCGGAGAAAACCTCACCAAAGTGTCGGCCACCTGGACGGGTTAGTAATCGCATTTGACATCACCTACCACAATCATCTTCCACCAGCTACCTTCGACATCACCTGCCACCATCAACTTCCTCCTGCTACCTTCGACATCACCTGCCACCATCAACTTCCACCAGCTACATTCGACATCACCTACCACCATCATCTTCCACCAGCTGCCTTCGACATCAACTGCCACTATCATCTTCCACCAGCTGTCTTCGACACCAACTGCCACCATCATCTTCCACCAGCTGCCTTCGACATCAACTGCTACCACCATCTTCCACAAGCTGCCTTCGACATCACCTGCCACTATCATCTTCCACCAGCTGTCTTCGACATCAACTGCCACCATCATCTTCCAGCAGCTGCCTTAAACATCACTTGCCAACATCTACTCGCACCAGCTGCTTTCGACATCAACTGCCACCATCATCTTCCACCAGCTGCCTTCGACATCACCCTCTATCACTATCTCACACCAGCTGCCTTTGACATCATCTGGCACCATCATCTTCCACCAGCACCCTTTGTCATCACCAGCAACAATCGTCTTCCACCAGCTGCCTTCGACTTCACCTGCCACCATCATCTGCCATCAGCTGCCTTTTACATCACCTGCCAACATCATCTTCCACCAGCTTCCTTCGACATCACCTCTCACCAAAATCCGCCACAAACAGCTTTTGACATCACCTGCCACCATCATTCTGCCACCAGAACCTTCAATGTAACATCGAAATCTTTAAATTTACTTTCATAATTCTGCAACCAACCACCTCATACCCCTCGCTGCAGCGCAGGGTATCGAGAGGGGCTCGCAAACGTTGCAACGACGGGTCGCTATCATGATATACCCAAAATATTTCATGTTATCGGCTGTCTATGAAATATAGACAGCCGATAACATGTAATGTAATTGACCCGGTGTGACTGGCATCTATTGAGACACTTTATAGTTCATGTTTAAAGAATTGTGCATGTGAGTGACCTAATGGGACATATGGAAAAGATGTTTTGTTGTCGATAAAATAACATACATATATTTACCAGTGGGTAAAAAGCAATTAATTATAAATCTTTAACTTTGGAACGTATTTCTTTTCCTTTTATGACCAACCATTTCAGATACATATGTTAAAAAAATGTGTATAAACGACAGTTGATTTGAAATATAAGGCTGGTGAACGTTATTTCTAGCCTTGAAGTACCGGTCTCGATTAAGGAACTCTCGCATTATCAGGGATGTGCCCAAATTATATACGTATTTTTTTTTTCTTAAGGCCAATCTGCGGATATTTAGAACTTCATTATTATATTTAAATAATATATATCAACATAATACTTTTTCTCTTCGACTTGTGATTTATTTTTTTCGTACAAAAATGGTGTTATGGGACGAGAATTCAACCCGGTTAGTTTGAACTAATAATTCGAATTACATACAACATTTTGATTTACTCGTGATGCCACCACCAAGAAAACCCTTGTAATAACTCTATCTTTATAACCTGAGCAGTGCAGTTTTGTGATATCAGTATCAGACTCGTGTATGGGAGGTTTCCTACATCACTGGGTCAGTTTCTTTGAACTGTGAACCCCAGCACCTGACGTAATGGCAGCCACTCACCCTTTATATTGAGGTAGGTGGCATCCTCTGAATATCTTCCGTCAGATGATGTCGGAGTCTGAGGAATGCTGATTAGACATGACTCCGTGAGTCGTAGCTGGCATCACAAATAAGTCACTGTCTTGGTCACCTGTTGATGTGCATATACTTTTACGACCTTCCAGCCATTATGTGGCCAAGGCTGGTCATGTTTGGCCCGATGTCCCACTCCCACGCTGCTACGTCGGTCCATCATTATTAGACAGCCTGAGCCATCGACCATGGACAGTGATTTGTTGCGTCTGATTTACTACCTTGCTGTAAATTGCAAGTGTCAAGATGAAAAAGGTAACAAAAAACGGACGAGAAATGTTCCATCTGCTTTTATCAGTAAATTATGTATCATAAGTAGATTAAACATTTTCTTTCCTGCTTCATATTGTGTGCGTCATTATAATTAGCTGGAAGCTATGAAAGTGCTTTTTGTTCAGTTACCCCGAGCGCTTCATTTTCTCAGGAATTAACACTAAGTAACTGTAAGATGACACCTTAGTTTTTGATTGAATGAATGAAATTATATATGTA
>SDVV010003484.1:0-21309 GCA_016164225.1 Gammarus roeselii | reverse complement strand
AATAGCAACGGCATGTGATGAGAGGCAATAGCAACGGCATGTGATGAGAGGCAATAGCAACGGCATGTGATGAGAGGCAATAGCAACGGCATGTGATGAGAGGCAATATCAACGGCATGTGATGAGAGGCAATAGCAACGGCATGTGATGATAGGCAATATCAACGGCATGTGATGAGAGGAAATAGCTTATGCTAATGGTTGGTATAGTTCGACTATCAAGGTAGCAACATGCAGTGATGAAGTGCATAGGCTGCTCAGGATAAAGGTAGCAACGAGTTGACGATGACGGTAGCAATGGCTCGTGACAAAGATAACAATGACTCTTGGTACATGAAGCATCAGCTCGTGTTAAAAGTAGCAATGGCTTGTGAGAACGTTAGCAATGGCTTTTGATAACGGTAGCAATGGCATGTGATAACGGTAGCAATAGCTTGTGATAACGGTAGCAATGGCTTGTGAGAACGTTAACAATGGCTTTTGATAACGGTAGCAATGGCATGTGATAACGGTAGCAATGGCTTGTGATAACGGTAGCAATGGCTTTTGATAACGGTAGCAATGGCTTGTGATAACGGTAGCAATGGCTTGTGATAACGGTAGCAATGGCTTGTGATAACGGTAGCAATGGCTTGTGATAACGGTAGCAATGGCTTTTGATAACGGTATCAATGACTTGTGATAATGGTAGCAGTGGCTTGTGAAGACGGTAGCAATGGCTTTTGATAACGGTAGCAATGGCTTGTGATAACGGTAGCAATGGCTTGTGATAACGGTAACGAGGGCTTGTGATAACGGCATCAATGGCTTGTGATAAAGGTACAAATAGCTTGTGCTGAAGGTAACAAAGACTCATCATAATGGTAGCAACGACTTCTGACAAAAGTATCAACGACAATGCATTGCTTGGCGGTGCGGCAGGCGAATGAGATGGGGAGGTAGCTATTGATGATGGTATTGCCAGATTTATGATAGCAAGAACTGTCGTTTCTTTCCAAATTGAGTCCGCAAATTTGAAGGAGATCATTTAGATCAAGTAGCCAGAACAACAGAGCCCTGCGACGCATGGAAGAATATATATATATATATATATATTGGTGTAGAACTGGTTTATATAAACCAGTTAACTGCTATTATTTAACTATTAGAGTTTGATAGCTTCAGAATACATGTATATTGGAATGAACTATGCAATACCACTAGCATTGTGCATCACGCTCTCGTCGGCCCCTCAGACGCGTCCAAGCTGAGGGCCAAGTGGGAGGAGGAAATGAAGGCCGCCATGCTGGAGAACGACAAGGAGATCCAGGAGATGAAGAAGTCCTACGAAGAAAAACTCAAAACGCAGAAGAAGGAAGTCGTGGTAATTACAAGCCTTCTGTTATAAGGTTTGGTCGAAACTGTTATAACGTGTGTTTTAATATAATTTGCAGTTTAAAATGGCAAACTTCTGTCTTAATACCAATCGGTAGAAAACCCACTCGGATTAACTCCTTCACCGGGCACAAGAGGTTCACTGGTAATAGACATAATCCAATTCCGAAGGAATATCTGTCTCCTAAACGGTTACTTTTACTCCAAAAAAATAGATGAAAGAACTATTCCTCCCGATGCCACGTTTTTCAAAATACAGTAGGTTACGGTACGATTATCTAAATACCGTAGGTATTATCCCTCTCGCCCAACAATATCCTGTGTGATTTTCCTCCAGAGATAGACCCCTCGAAGGCCTTGCTACTCTGAAAGCACACAGTAGCACTCACCAGACTGCTCTGCGACACCACCATCCCTCGACTCGTAATCAGCTTAGAGTAGCTTCTCCTCTCCCCAAACAATCTCACATATTCCGGAAAACTGTGCAGTCCGGGCAGGCGACAGACTTAGTTAATCAGTATAACAGGGTCATGCGAATGCTCAGGTTGATCCCTGAGGATCCGACACCCATATTCGAAACGTTGTTTTTCTACGCCGTGGAGGCGGGGTTAAACATCGACAACAACTCTAATTTCCAGCGTCGCTTAGTAACCCTGTACCTGTGACGTCACATATCCAGGTTTTAACCCTGACCCTTTGTTGCTTTCTTCCTACCCAGGATCCAAGTATTAAGAAGAAGGAGGAGGAACGCATGAAGAAGCCACACATCTACAACCTGAACATGGACCCCCAGCTCTCTGGGCGCGTGGTGCACATTTTCCGACCAGGAGCCACCACTATCGGGAACAGGAAGGGCAACCCAAGTGACATCACCATGGTGGGGCCGGGGTAAGGCTGGCCAACAATGATATTTGATGACTGATGTTTAAGGGCTAAGATGAATTGAACGTGAGTAAGCGCATGGGGATGAGTGAAAGGGTATCTTGCCGTTGGTTATCCTGATTGGGAGGAGGCGGCTGTGTGACCTTGCACAATCGATTGGTAGGCGAGAATCATCATGACACTTTAGAAGCGATGTTGGTTCACTTCTGCGGAAAAGTTTGTTTCTGAATTATTTTTTACCGTACAGTAAGATCTAAATCACAGTAAAAAATTAGACGACTGAATTGCGCATAAGTAAATATTTTCATTCATTCATAACTCTTTTGATAACATAGCAATGAATACATTTGCATAAGTTAATATAAACCAATAAATATAAACAAATACACACGATCATTCGTCGACATTTGGCAAACCACGCAAAATTTATTGATGCATTATGATGACATTGTTTTTAAGGTATTTTTACTTACTGTAGCCATTAAGCTTCGGTTATTCCTTGGATGAAATTAGTAAAAAAATGTAATTGTATAAACATTTGCATTAATTTTTACATAAATCTGCTCAATCTCCTAATCTCAGGTTATTGATATAAGAGCGTTTTTATCACAATTCAAAACGGATGAGTTGAACTACAAACTTTAGAAAAAGAACAGAAACGATCATTCGATGTTGAATTATTACTGCAAGATAGCACTCAGTCCGAGTATGAAGCATGATTTGTCATAGACCCTCTCGTGGCCCTTCTTGTTGCCTCTCTCGTTGCCCTTCTTGTTGCTTCTCTTGTTGCCCTTCTTGTTGCCTCTCTCGTTGCCCTTCTTGTTGCCTCTCTCGTTGCCTCTCTCGTTGCCCTTCTTGTTGCCTCTCTCGTTGCCCTTCTTGTTGACTCTCTCGTTGCCCTTCTTGTTGCCTCTCTCGCTGCCCTTCTTGTTGCCTCTCTCGTTTCCCTTCTTGTTGCCTCTCTCGTTGCCCTTCTTGTTACCACTCTCGTTTCCCTTCTTGTTGCCTCTCTCGTTGCCCTTCTTGTAGCCTATCTCGTTGCCCTTCTTGTTGCTTCTCTCGATTCCTTTCTTGTTGCCTCCCTCGTTGCTCTTCTTGTTGCTTCTCTCGTTGGTTTTCTTGTTGCCTATCTCGTTGTCCTTCTTGTTGCCTCTCTCGTTTCCCTTAATGTTGCTGCTCTCGTTGCCCTTCTTGTTGCCTCTCCCGTTGCCCTTCTTGTTGCCGATCTCGTTGTCCTTCTTGTTGCCTCTCTCGTTGCCCTTCTTGTTGCCTCTCTCGTTGCCCTTCTTGTTGCCTCTCTCGTTTCCCTTCTTGTTGCCTATCTCGTTGTCTTTCTTGTTGCCTCTCTCGTTTCCCTTCTTGTTGCCTCTCTCGATTTCCTTCTTGTTGCCTCTCTCGTTGCCCTTCTTGTTGCCTCTCTCGTGTCCCTTCTTGTTGCCTCTCTCGATTCCCTTTTTGTTGCCTCCCTCGTTTTCCTTCTTGTTGCTTCTCTCGATTCCCTTCATGTTGCCTCTATCGTTGCCCTTCTTGTTGCCTCTCTCGTTTTCCTTGTTTTTGCCTCTCTCGTTTCCCTTCTTGTTGTCTCACGTTGCCCTTCTTGTTGCCTCTCTCGTTTCCCTTATTGTTGCGTATCTCGTTGCCATTCTTGTTGCCGCTCCCATTTCCCTTATTGTTCCCTCTCCCGTTGCCCTCCTAGTTGCTTCTCTCGTTGCCCTTTTTGTTGCTTCTCTCGTTTCCATTCTTGTTGCCTCTCTTTCTTTTCCCGTCTTGTTGCCTCTCTCGTTGCTCTTCTTGTTGCCTCTCGGTGCTCTTCATGTTGCCTCTCTAGTTGCCCTTCATGTTGCCTCTCTCATTTCCCTTCTTGTTGCCTCTCTCGTTACCCCTCTTGTTGCCTCCCTCGTTTCCCTTATTGTTCCCTCTCGTTGCCCTTCTTGTTGCCTCTCTCGTTGCCCTTCTTAATGCTTCTCTAGTTTCCTTTCTTATTGCCACTCTCGTTTCCCTTCTTGTTGCCTCTCGTTGCCCTTGTTGGTGTCTTTCTCGTTTCCCTTCTTGTTGCCTCTCTCGTTTCCCTTCATGTTGCCTCTCTCGTTGCCCTTCTTGTTGCCTCTCTCGTTGCCCTTCTTGTTGCCTCTCTCGTTTTTCTTCTTGTTGCCTCTCTCGTTGCCATTCTTGTTGCCTATCTCATTGCCTCTCTCGTTCCCCTTCTTGTTGCCTCTCTCGTTGCTCTTCTTGTTGCCTCTCTCGTTGCTCATCATGTTGCCTCTCTCGTTGCCCTTCTCGTTGCCCCTCTCGTTTCCTTCTTGTTGCCTCTCTCGTTTCCCTTCTTGTTGCCTCTCTCGTTGCCCTTCTTGTTGTATCTCTCGTTTCCTTTCTTGTTTCCTCTCTCGCGTTGCCCTTCTTGTTGCCTCTCTCGTTTCCCTTCTTGTTGCCTCTTTCGCTGCCCTTCTTGTTGCCCATCTCATTGCCCTTATTGTTGCCTCTCTCGTTTCCCTTCTTGTTGCCTCGCTCGTTTCCCGTCTTATTGCCGCTCTGGTTGCCCTTCTTGTTACCACTCTCGTTTCCCTTCTTGTTGCCTCTCTCGTTGCCCTTCTTGTAGCCTATCTCGTTGCCATTCTTGTTGCTTCTCTCGATTCCTTTCTTGTTGCCTCCCTCGTTGCTCTTCTTGTTGCTTCTCTCGTTGCCCTTCGTGTTGCCTATCTCGTTGACCTTCTTGATGCCTCTCTCGTTGCCCTTCTTGTTGCCTCTCTCGTTGCCCTTCTCGCTGCCTCTCTCGTTTTTTCTTGTTGCTTCTCTCATTGCCCTTCTTATTTCCTCTCTCAATACCCTTTTGGTTGCTGCTCTCGTTGCCTTCCTTGTTGCCTCTCTCGTTGCCTTTCTTGTTGCCTATCTCGTTGTCCTTCTTGTTGCCTCTCTCGTTTCCCTTCTTGTTGCCTCTCTCGATTCCCTTCTTGTTGCCTCCCTCATTGCCCTTCGTGTTGCCTCTCTCGTTTCTCTTCTTGTTGCCTCTCTCGTTGCTCTTATTGTTGCCTCTCTCGTTGTTCTTCATGTTGCCTCTCTCGTTGCCCTTGATGTTGCCATTCGCGTTTCTCTTCTAGTTGCCTCTCTCGTTTCCCTTCTTGTTGCCTCTCCCATTTCATTTCTTGTTGCTTCTCCCATTTCACTTCTTGTTGCCTCTCTTGTTGCTCTTCTTGTTGCCTCTCTCGTTTCCCTCTTCGTTGCCTATCTCGTTGCCCTTCTTGTTGCCTATCTCGTTGCCCTTCTTGTTGCCTCTCTCATTGCCCTTCTTGTTGCCTCTCTCGTTTCTCTTATTGTTCCCACTCTCGTTGCTCTTGTTGCCTCTCTTGTTCCCCTTCGTTTTGCCTCTCTCATTTCCCTTCTTGTTGCCTCTCTCTTTTCTCTTCTTGTTGCCTCTCTCATTGTCCATCTTATTGCCTCTCGTTTTTCTTCTAGTGGCTTCTCTCGTTGCCCTTCTTGTTGCCTCTCTCGTTTCCCTTCTTGATGCCTCTCTCGTTTCCCACATTGTTGCCTCTCTCGTTGCCCTTCTTGTTGCCTCTCTCGTTTCTCTTCTTGTTGCCTCACTCGTTGCTCTTCTTGTTGCCTTTCTCGTTGCCCTTCGTGTTGCCTCTCTTGTTTCCCTTCTTGTTGCCTCTCTCGTTTCCCTTCTTGTTGCCTCACTCGTTGCCCTTCATATTGCCTCTCCCATTTCCATTCATGTTGCTCTCTTGTTGACCTTATTGTTGCCTCTATCGTTTTCCTCCTTGTTGCCTCTCTTGTTGCTCTTCTTGTATCCTCTCTTGTTGCCCTGCTTCTGCCTCTCTCGTTTCGCTTCTTGTCGCCTCTCTCGTTGCCCTTCTTGTTGCCTCTCGTGTTTCCCTTATTGTTCCCTCTCTCGTTGCCCTTCTTGTTGCCTCTCTCATTGCCCTTCTTGTTGCCTCTCTCGTTTCCTTTCTTGTTTCCTCTCTCGTTTTCCTTCTTGTTGCCTCTCTCGTTGCCCTCCTTATTGCCTCTCATGTTTTCCTACTTGTTGCCTCTCTCGTTGTCCTTCTTGTTGCCGCTCTCGTTGCCCAGATATCGTCGTCCAATGATGGTATTATCTATTGATATATTCCCATCACTTTCCAGAATTCATAAACCAGCTGATTGCTACCTTTGCTGTATCCAATCCACATCTCTCGAGCAAGTACTCTGAACTAGTGTTTTCTGCTCTGAAAGATGAGTGTCAATTTGCCAACCCAAGACTGGCATAGTGACGGGTAGAAATATTTTTCGTGTCCAACCCTTTTTATGAATTGTTATCAATTTTTAAAATTCGTTTCCATTAACCAATTTTCCCATTTTGAACACTGATTCACAACTTTTTCCACACGATAAAAACAATGCCGTTCAATTTTTCTAAATCTGTCAACATACCGCGGAGTTATTCATGATTTGACTAACTGAACCACTTCTAAAAAACAACCCTCATGTCAAATCAACCTTTCTAGTTCAATTATCAAGCATAAAATCTCGCGGATATTGCTGTGCTAAACGTCCGGTCTGAAATTGCACGGGCAATATCTAAGAAACGCTAATATGATGATAATGTTTGAAAAACTTTGTACATATCCAATTGCCCTTTTTTCAATCCTGGCAGAACAAGTCCAAAGTACTTAGTAACGATTTGATTTATTTCCAACATTTTCCGATTATTTTGAGATGATTATCTTCCAAATTCACAATACAACAATCTTGGTTGGAGGTTGCAAGAATACTTGATTCGAAGAACTTACTTGCGGGAAATTGAATTACAGTACATTTACAAACAAAACATTGAGCCAATGGGCAAATATTGGCTCAGTGAATTGCCAATATTTGCTTGCCGTTAGGGTATTCCTTACCTGCTGTACTCAGGGTACGCAACTTGAAAATACTTCTTGCTTGTCTTACATAGGTTACACCACCTGACATTGCTTTTCACATGCCATACTCATGATACACAACTTGACATTGCTTTCCCACTGCGCCTCCAGCAATACACAACTTGACATTGCTCTCCCACTGCGACTCCACCGAGACACAACTTGACATTGCTCTCCATCTGCAACTCCAGCAATACACAACTTGACATTGCTCTCCCACTGTGACTCCAGCAATACACAACTTGACATGGCTCTCCCACTGCGACTCCAGCAATACACAACTTGACATGGCTCTCCCACTGCGACTCCAGCAATGCACAACTTGGCATGGCTCTCCCACTGCGAAACCTACTATACACAACTTGCCAGTTATCACCCGTGGTACTTAAAATAAGCAGCTTGTCATTATTTATCCCCTGCGGTATCCAGGATCCAAGAGCAGCACGCCGTTATCACCGTTGGACCAAAGAACGTTGTCAACCTCAAACCCGCCAACTCTGAATGTCGGATCCTCGTGAACGGGACCCTGATGCAGGGCGAGGCGGAGATGTGCCACAATGACAGGTTCGTGTCGAGGGCGTGAACAGAGTGGAAAAACTTGGTAAAATATTTTGGCTCAAATCAAATGTGGAAGCATGCATGCACTAATCTATCACTAGTGAAATTTCTATCTCTCTACCTGCGTACTATTTACTTCAATTTAGATTTTTATTCGCAAATCCCGAGTAAATGCAAAGAAAAATCAATGGTGAGAGGCAGTTTTATCTGTATGTGTGGGAGGGATTAAACTGTCAAAAGAAATAAAGACCATACGAGGGGATTTTACCTATATACCCGTCAAATGGGGAGCGCCATGCAGGAAATCAGTTCTTCTCTTCCACGGCCTCAATCATGCAAGATTTTTAATGTCGCAGTCAAATTTTACAATTGTAAAAAAATGCATACCTGAGAACTTGTTACTGTGACAGGGCGATTTAAATACAAAACTTCGTGTTTTCAATGCTAACATTTATAACTAACGACTTGCGATCTGAAAATGTACCAAACGGTTTCTGTTTCAGGTATTTGTAAAATAATCTTCTGTTGTTATCGCGAGTTATTTACTACGACAATGAGTTCAGTTCTCTGCTGCATAGTTGTGAAGGAAATGAGACTTTCAGGCGGTTAACTAAAGTTTATTAACGAGTTGTTGCCTCCTCTTTACTCACCAACAACATTGGGACTTGCACATATCGAAATAACCCGCCAACGCGTTGAAAGAAACTTTGAAAATAACATATTTGTTTTTGAGATTGACTGATAACTGGAACCTCTTCCATCCACCGTTCTTTGTCACTCATTCACAACATTTCCCCAAGGATTGTGATCGGAAGCACCCAGATCTGGGTGTTCCAGAATCCGGCCACGAAGCCTCCCACGGCGAAGGGGGCCCAGCGCACTCCCGAGATAACCTACGAGTACGCTCAGGAAGAGATCGCTGCCAAGAGCGGCATCAATATGAGCGGAGATACCGGTCAGTGAGAACGAACGATTGGTATACACTGCTCTACCTTGTAAAATATATGTGTACAGACTTACCACCGTCTTTGTCTTAGATGGCCCTAAGGTGGCATGGGGTAGGGGTCTCAGAGGGAGGGGGGTTCCCAGTCACCTCACTCACAAAACCGTGGTGTATGGCCAAGGTTCAAACAGCAAACCTACGCACCAAAGGTAGTCACTTCAGTTTGGCACTCAATCCAGGAATATTTGCAAAAATTCGTGAACATTAAAGTTCACAATGAAAAATCTATAAGTATCAGCTGTTATTTCTAGCTCTATAGCGATCTTATCTTGGCTTGTTAAATAAAGAGTGGGTTCAAACGGAAATCTAAATTACTGAAAGATCTGCATCAAAAAGCGGAGAAATTAAGATTTTTAATTCAATTCATACCCAGCTTACGTACCAACCGTATAAAATTTAGAACAAGGGATCTTTTTTGCATCGAAAGTACCTTCCAATATTATTGTGTTGACCACTTGGAATAATCCCAGAACGTATTGTCGGTCGTCTCAAAACCATATTCCATTACATCACGACAGATTTTTCTGATCGTTTGTTTGTTGATGGTAAAGTGTTTTTTCATAGTAATTTCAGAGAGGCTGGGGCTGCAGGTACACTTTAAATACCTGACCGGACAAGGTAAGTCTTCACCTGACTAGGTGTCTTTCGGCTGAGTTGAAATAGCAGGAAATCAGGTAATACACGGAACATTATTTCCAATTCAGCCCGCTTCAGTATGCTTTCAATAAATATATGCATATGCAGTGACTCACCTAAGGGAAATGAACACGTGATGCGCCCCACGTATTTCATATAATACGATCGTTTGATTTTGCTAGATCAATCATATATTTTACGAATGTCCATTGCCCTCTCCCCCATTGAAAAAATACGCGCGCATCACATGAAAAAAAACTGCCATTTTATGTAATTAAACCTGTAAATTTCCTCCCCAGACTTGGCTTCCCTGCAGGAAGAGCTGCTCGAAGTGATGCCCGCAGTTGAAGAGGCCAACAGCATCTCTGAGGAGCTGGACAAGAGAGTCAAGTTCGAGATCATGCTTGTGGCTCCGGAGGTTATAGGCAGCAAAGGCAAGAGCAAGACTCAGGTACGTTGAAGAGCCAAACATCATTACAGCTCACATGTGTCAGGGGGCAAACTGGTGCGTTCCAGCAAAAATTTACGTAAGTCAATGTAATTTTTTATAAATAAGATATAAATTTCTCCTCAGAAATTTCTCAGAAGGAAATTCTGGGTGGCAGAACAAGATTCGCGTAGAACTATGCAAGATTCGTGTAATAGAGGCCTACAATCAGGATCCTAAGCCAATCTCATAGGCGTTCAAAAATGAGTCAGGTACATCACTCATCACTCGCTCATTATTAGGCAGGGAAGAGTACGTGCGTCAGTGACACATTTGGGCTTATGTCAACGATTGCGGAAAATCTGTTGCTGAAAACATTTTAAGTGCTAACGTGAGTCCATGTAAATAGTTTCAGAAACACTTCACGCATTGACGAGAAATGTGATAAAATATATTACAAAAAAGATGCTACAAGTTATTAAAACCATCAAACACATATTGGGTAGTTTATAAAAGCCAATATTTCGCATCTCATGTCAAAGTCCATTTTTGGGGACCAAATACGTATCCATTTCGACTGATGCTTCCAATATTCATGAATAATCTCCACCAGTATCATTCATGTGGATAACCAAGCACGTTGATGCTGACCTTCACTTGTTTACTCCTCGCAGATTCACGTCAAAATGAAGAATTTGGAGAACGGCACAGAGTTCGTTTGGCCTCAGGAGAAATTCCGGGACCGCCTCTACCAGATGAAGGAGATGTACGAGCACTACGAAGACGAGGACGAGTGGGAACGGCCAGAGGTACGAAAATGGGAACGGCCAGAGCTACGAGAATGGGAACGGCCAGAGGTACGAGAATGGGAACGGCCAGAGGTACGAGAATGGGAACGGCCAGAGGTACGAGGAGAAGCCTATAGTATGAAGTTTAAGATGTGAAAGAGAACGGTCGGAGGTAAGAGAACTGCATGGACTTTCCTCTATTATAAAGTATTAGGATATAACTATGATCGGAAATGGTCTGATAATCACAAAGTATGCTATTTTACAATACAAATAGGGAGAATGTCTTTAGAGTGATAGGCTAGCTGGGTTAATACCAACTAGCGTATCACTCTTAAGAGTGATAGGCCAGCTGGTACTAATTCAAATCAGAGCTGGCAACGAATACAGGGAGGATATGGAGGGGCGATATAACGTGCAATGTTTTACTGGGAATTTCCAAATCCGTGTCGGAAATGGTCGAAGATGAATTCAATGCGGCTATAGGTACGACAAATTTCCTATCCTATCTTTGGACCACTTATTCGAGGATGACTTGTAACGGAGTGGTATAGTATAGGAAAAGTTTGCGGCAGTGGGCGGGCAATTAGCGTGGGTGCTGCCTTGATCACTTCGACTGAAGGGAGAAAGAAGCGCTTGTGAACGAGAATGATTTTTTCAGAAGCTGACATCTAACTTCTCAGTGGGTTCTTCATTATAAGCTGACTATCAATCTGTGCATAACTACACTATTTTCCAGCACTAATGCATTTAATGATCAGTAAATACCTCCGTGATATAACCAGGAACGAAATTCTCGTTCTATCTGGGTACGCTGGCTCTGTGAAACTGAACTCGGGTTTCCCGTCCATCAACTATGCTCATTATTGGTCTAACCTTTCCATTACTTTGTCAGACTGAACAGAGGTCAACTTGGACGAGGCATTAGAACTGGGAAAAATAGGATAATTTTTAGTTTTATTTGTCCAACTTACCAGTTCTACTTGGACAAAACCATTGGCAGTTCTACTGATACGTTAATTTTTTATTTAATTTGCCTGTTTTAACACATGTTGGAGAAACACATAATTGATTCTACAATAATTAATCATCAGTGAAGGAAACTGGGTTAGGTACACACATGTTTAGCTAGAAATAACATAGGACGGTTTTTGTAGTTAGCTGGCTCTACATAATAACCGTGCAACTGTCCTAACACTGATCCACATTTTCCAGGACGAGGATCCATTCCAGGAAAGTCTGGACACGGAGGTCCACATGGGCACGGTGATGGTGGTCCTTCAGCCAGTAGCTCACAAGGTTGAACTCAGGGAGCAACTCACCATCACCAACTACAAGGCGGCCGAAGTTGGAGTCATGAACGTGAGTTTAGATACACAGAAAATAGCCACACACACTCGAATTGTGCAGGGAGAAGAGAGGGTGGAGGGGGGTTGAATCAGTCCAACTTGATGGGCTAGTTTTAGTGGATTTGAAGTGAACTAAAGTTTGAAGTTAAAGTTCATGTGATGATGAAGCACGATGCTCTAGGGTTTGCCAAGTAAGATCATTTTTTATATAACATAGGACTGAAACTTTGTCTACGGTACAACACCTCATATACAGTTCAGTGGTCTGTTAAAAATTGTATATTTAGATACATGAACAAAAAGCACATACAATTTACGTTGAACACTTTTCATACCAAGCAAAAACCTACTGATGGTGGCATTTTGCGTTGTATTATTGAAAAACTGCTGGGTATAATAACTCTGCTTCAAATGAACTTCCAAATTGATGGCACAAAGTTTGGATCTATAGAGGAAGATTGCGACAGCTCGACTGAATTTTTTGGGTTCATTTATTCATCCAGTTGCGTGCCATCGTTTATACATGATTCTATTTTTGAAAAAATTCTCGTTGTACATATACAGACACTAGGCCGAATCCCCCCAGAAGGGAGTGGTGGACGGCAAGGCGCACTTCACACTCCTCTCATACACTCCCGCTTAAACAAACTTAGCTCTGTTGCGCTTAAGAGTCCGACCGAGACACCATGCAACACTCACGTCGGGTCAGGAGTGAGTGCGGTCCAAAGTCAGTGTCAGCATGAGGGCCCGACAGTAAAACTAGTTTACCCCTGCCGCGTCATAATGAACGTCCCCCCACCCACCCACGATCATTCCGTGTCTTAACACGACACTAAGGGCGGGAGAGCACATCAGGGCAGCGTCAAAACTCATTCATTCTTAATCATTCTCTACTCACGTCTTTCTATCGCATGCTCACTTGCTACCTCCACACGCCTGCTTCACGAGCTCCATCCACCCAAACTTCAGTCTACTTCTACTCTGTCATCTAGCATTTTCGTTTTGACAAACTCAACTTGGATATCTTATCTGATTTGATGTTCATTTAGTATCATAATACGTAGTTTAGATATATGTACTTATATGTAGAGATAAGAAAATAAAATAAATAAATACCATACTGATTAATTATGAACAATTTTTTTTCATTTTATTTATGTTATTTATTCTATTTCTAGTCCAACACTTAACCTTCTCTTCTCCTTGCTTCACACAATCTTCATATCAATTCGGGCTAGCGACGCTCAATATGCAGTCTAAGCCTAAGCCCAAACCCAGGAACATAATACACATGTTGATATTTTGAATTTTACTTAACAAAACTGATAAACCAGATATAGTTATTTTCTTCCAGGATAAAAATATCGTACAACATTTTACTGATCAAAAACAGTGGATAATACAAAAAATGTGCATCATCAAAGATATGATAGCATATAAAGTGTACTATAATCGGGCATGCGTTCGTAGATTAACCGCATGAAATGGGCGTCCCTCAGGGAAGCGTCCTCAGTGTCACTCTTTTTATTTCTTAAAATCGACCAGCTAACCGACATTCTCCTCGTGAAAAAAAGTTACAGATACCCCAACCTTTCACCAATTCAACATGAACTCCAGAAATGTTTAAATCCCGTCGGGAACTGGTTTCCCTCAAACGGATTCCGATTATCGCCCTCTTAAATGCATTTTACTCTCATTCCCGGTCTATACTTGGAACCGACTCTTACGCAGCAAATCACACCTCTAGTGTACGAAAAATCCATACAATTCCTGGATCTTGCCTGGGACCCTAAATTCACATAGCGACTACTCGTTACAGCTCTAAAGTCCAGCTGCAAAACGTCAGCGGGATTTATCCTCTCGGTAACATCTGAGAATTTCGGTGCCGACATGAACACCGGCATGACGTTGTTCAGTACAATACTGATGCATTGACTATGGAGCTGGAGTTTTCGATTCAGCAGCGAAACCACTCTGTAACCCCTCTCGATCATCGCAAACAACGCTATGCACATAGTGACAAACTGTCACTACAATGCTATTTCAAGACTGGGAGCTTAATCAACAACTCAGCACTCATCAACTCAGCCCTCAACCACATCACCAACATTTTCGATGAACGCCTCGTCGCGGCAAAGAAGAGTATATTCTAACCGTTCTTCCTACGCGTGGACAACTTACTGACCTCGCTGAACATCAATCGTAAAGGTCCACAACCCGGCTATCAGTCACATCACCAACATATCCGATAAGCGCCTTTACGCGGCTAAAAAGAATATATGCCCACCGTTTTCCCTAACTGTGGACAGCCTGCTGACCTCGCTGAACCTCAATCGAAAAGCTATTCTCCTACCGAATTCTTCAAATTAACACACCAACATGGATGATCAACCCACCATCGGTCAACCTAGACCTGCAAACATACACTAAAGCAACTACTCCCACCAAAGCGTTCCGGCAGGAATTCCTATGACTACTCGAGGAAGAATATTTAGAGCACCGCCATATATACACTGACGGCTCCAAAACCGCGGACGGAGTGGGAGCCGCCGATGTATGCGGGAACATCCCACTCTCAGACACCCTCCCACAAGAGGCCTCCGTGTTCTCCGCGGAGCTCCACGCACTCGAACTAGCCATCTCTATTGCCAAAACAGATCGCTTCCCCAAATACGTCGTATTCTCAAACAGTGTGAGTGTCCTCACCCAGCTTAAAACACTGCACTACGAACATCTCGTTCTACGTAAAATGCAGCACGATCTCTTTGTGATTTCGAGACGGGTCAGGCAGTTGAATTCTGCTGGATCCCCGGACATGCGGGAATAAGAGGAAACAAACTTGCGGACTCGCTTGCTAAACTGGCATCTACTCACCATGAACAATTTTTTCGCAATACAGTACTGGGACTGGTTCCCTATTATCATCTCCTGTATAACATCCCGATGGGATAAAATGTAGCAACAGAGTGGACAAAAAATGCTTGCAGTCAAACCCTCAGTCGGAGAATGGGAAACAAAGTTCACAAACAGAAAAGACCAAGTGTTCATCAACCGCTTGTGCATGGGACACACGTGGATAACTCACAACCACCTGATGGATGTCGACACAGGACCAAACGCGCCACCTTGCCCCTATTGCCACCAAGTGGCTATCAGTGTGAAACACTTACTGAAGGATTACAACGCACTCGCGGCAGCCCGACGGGCATTGATAAATCCTTCGTGCAACCTACAAAGTCTACTCACGGACCCAACCTACCGTAAAGTGTTTATTGCTTTCGGAAAACACAACGAACTATACGAAGCTGTCTAAGCCCCCAACACCTGTGCAAGTGAGGCGGTCTCTCCACCCCATTACGCACAGAGATAACTATACATCTACGAAGATACGCGTTAACTCTTTACTCTCTTGTACGCGCTAGTACGCGAATGTGTCGCAATTGAAATATGTACTTGATTTCATCTTGACAAGACTAATATTTTCGCATGCGAGGCCGTGCGAACTTACCTGAATCAATGACACCTGAATCAATGACGGTCGCGTCCTACAGGGGAGCCTATTATGACTCACGTTGAGGCTCCGGTGGAAATGAGGCTCAAATCAAATAAAAAAAATCGCTAAGGTATTAAGCCTTCCTTCTCCAACTGAATTCTTCAAATCAACACACCAACTTGGATAATCAACCCATCGAAAGTTACCGTAGATTTACACAAAACACCCTAAAGCAATAACTTTAACCAATACGTACCGCTGAAAATTTTCGAGACGGCTAGAGCGGGGAAACCTCATATTTGGCTACTCTTCCTGCAAGAACTAGCTGTTTTCTCTGCAGAGCTCTACGCACTAGAATTATCCATCTCAATTGCAAAAATAGACCGCCGCCTCAAATACGACGTTTTTTCAGATAGACTGAGTGCCCTCACTCAGCTTAAAACTCTCCACTGTAAGTCCCCCCTCTACGTAAAGTGCAGCACGTTCTATTTACAATATCCGAGACGGGTCAAGCGGTCGAATTCTGCTTGAACTAAGTTAACGTGGGAATAAGGGGAAATGAGTTCTCAGATTCCCTTGCTAAACTGGCGTCTACCCACCATGAACAATTATCACCTATCATCGACTTCCATAAAACACCCCGATGAAATGACATATGGTAGCAGAACGGACAAAGAATGTTTTCAGTTTAACCCCAGGCTGGAAAATGAAAAACCATGTCCTCCGTTACAAGAGACCAAGTGTTCACCAACCGCTTGTGCACGGGACGCACGAGGATAACTCACAACCACCTAATGGATGCAAACATGGGACCGTACGCGCCACCATGCCCTGCTTCCACCAAGTGGAAATCAGCGTGAAACACCTTCTGTTGTGTTGTGAAGGCGGGGTGGTCTCCACACCCCACAATGCACTGGGACGATAACCTGTTCATGTAGCTGCGTTAAAACCATTTCTGTTCCTGTACACACCAGCGTGCGTAAGTACCACATCTGAAATATTTAAATTAATTAATTCTAATATAGTCACTGTTTTTGCACACGAAAGAGTCCGAACCTACCAGAATCTATGATCTTCGTGCCCTACGAGGCGCTAGCGATGACTCGTGTCGTGGTTCCGGTGGAGATAAGCCCCCTAATCTTAATCTCCGTCGGTGAAATACTGCTTTCAAAGCCTAAACAAAAATGATCCACCTAATCGATAATCGCAAAGCCGGTTGCGTTTGAAATTTTTTTAAAGTAAGAAGCCCACCGGAAAAATGCTATCCCCAATATTGACGTGTGCCGAACACAAAAGAGAAGTACACAGATTTTATTAAATTGAAGTAGCCAGAATCATAAGCGCTAATCGTTGGTAAAATATGCATCTTTATTCAGTGATTAGAGGAGGGAGTTGGAATTGAAGGGAGTGATTATAGAAGGGAGAAATAACAGCACGCTGTTATCTCTCCCACAGTCAATTGATTTCAGACACAATATACGTTTTTGGTGTGAAAAGGTATACTGGAACAAGGCGTACTGGAACAAGGCGTACTGGAACAAGGCGTACCGGAACAAGGCGTACTGGAACAAGGCGTACTGGAACAAGGCGTACTGGAACAAGGCGTACTGGAACAAGGCGTACAGGAACAAGGTGTACTGGAACAAGGCGTACAGGAACAAGGTGTACTGGAACAAGGTGTACTGGAACAAGGCGTACTGGAACAAGGCGTACAGGAACAAGGCGTACTGGAACAAGGCGTACAGGAACAAGGTGTACTGGAACAAGGCGTACTGGAACAAGGCGTACTGGAACAAGGCGTACAGGAACAAGGCGTACAGGAACAAGGTGTCCTGGAGCACGGCCCACGGGAGAAGGCTCATGGGAGTCGACTGTTGCGATTGTGTCCAGAGACCGTCGTGCTCGTATTACGTTAATTTTAAAGAAATAATTGAAATTGGTTTTCGACCATAAATGATATTGTCGTTCCCTACCAGGCGGCTGAAGTCATGACCGTGAGTTTAGAAAACCTCTAACCAAATCATTTTAACAGTGTTGAATATTTTTAGTGATTTTGACTAAAGAACTTGTTTGGCGTTGATGGTATGCCATAGGCTACACAGTGGCAGAGTGTTCTGTGTTGGCATGGCTTCCTTGTGTGGTAGATAACAAAAGAGTGTAGATTATGATGATGGAGTCATTATATTTTAAAAATTATCCACTAGTGTTGTTTCAAACTAGTTGACAAAGAAGTATAGCACGCAACTAGTTAGTAAACAATCATATAATATTAATAATAGTAGTAATAATGATAATAACAATAATACTAAGAATAATCAGTATATAATCTTGGAATTTCAATCTGGAGAAAAAATCCTCTAAGCTGACCGATCTCAAATATGTTCGAGGTTACGGTGGCGAACATTAGCAGGCAACCAAACTCTTGGTGCTGCATGAAAACTGCTATCGTGAGCTAGACAATGTAACTTATGTCAACGGATACACTGTACCATGACATGGAATGAGATTAGCTGTATAGTAAGATTTCATGACCTTTTGAAAGTGTGGCAGGTAATTGAATGCCATGGAAGAATTCGAATCATGCGCATACAGGGGGCCAATGAAGCTTTTACTGTTTAAACTCTCTATATAATCGACTTCACATGACATTGGAAATTTAGAAATAATTTAATAGATTGAAAATGAGAAGATTTTCCGTATTTCCTGCACAAAGGTAAAAATTAGATTCAGGCTTCGGAATGGGACACATCCTAATGAGCGTAGATTTGAACCCTGCGGATATGAAGCTTGACTTTGATGAGCTGTTTCTTCAGATATTCAATGGATTTCATCTCTCCCCAAAACCAGTAGTCGAGCAAGCTGAGGTTGGGGCTATGGGCGGGCCAAAGCTGGGTCGGTCGGCGGATGATCACTCGCTCCGGAAATATGTCCGATAAAAATGCTAGACACGCGATGAAACAAAGAACATGAGCACCGTCCTGTTGATAGTATAATTCCTCCGACCCAACAGCTGGCCACACAGTTTTCTTTGGAAGATTGAGGTACTTCACAGACTTGATTGTAACGCCGTCTTCAAACCACACTATCGGTAGTGCTCTGCCGTCCACGATGGTTGCCACGGCATCACCTTTTCACAGGACAAATTTCTTGAGCGAGCAATCTGACGCCGAACTGACCAGCCTTTGCCCGCTCAAATTCCCGAACTCAGCCCGTCCGATTACAGGATTTTGGGAGAAATGAAACCAATTGGAATCCTTTGTTTACGAACGCAAGCAAATAAAAATTGAATATCCGAAGAAACTGCTGAGCAACGTCACTTCAAAAATGAGCTTGAAATAAAAATCGACGTTCAGCTGCTGGCTCCATCCGTAGGGTTTAGATCTGCCTCATAAGAATAGTTCCCATTTCAAAACAGATATTTTTGTGTAATTTGACGCATTAAACATGTAACGCAAACTCGTTTTCAATCCAATTCATTAATTTAAAGTTTAAAATATCATAGGATGTAAATTTTACGGAGTGTTTAAATGGCTAGAATTTTTATAAAGACCAATTTCTCTCGATCAAATTTTGTATGCTGTTCAGCTTAACTACGAACGCTATACTACAAATACCAATGTAAACTTCTAATCCTTTTTGAATGAAGTCTAATCAATTATCCGTTTTGTTCTTTATAACATTTAAATATAATTACATATAATAAAAATTCGTTTATCCATCCAAAAAAATAAAAAAAAAGAATTCAACCAGAACTTTTGGCCGTGCGCCGACAGCTAACTCGGTTACAGGACGAGGGTCTTTTTTGTTTATAACATTCGGTCCCAGATGGACATGGACTCAGACACGCAAGACAAATTACTAACTCTCTAATCTCCTCTTATCTCCTCTTATCTCCTCTAATCTTCTCTAATCTCCTCTAATCTCCTTTAATCTCCTCTAACCTCCTCTAATCTTCTCTAATCTCCTTTAATCTCCCCTAACATCCTCTCCTCTCCTCTAATATCTTCTAATCTCATCTTATCTCCTTTAATCTCCTCTAATCTCCTCTAATCTCCTCTAATCTCCTCTAATCTCCTCTAATCTCCTCTAATCTTCTCTAATCTCCAATCTCCTCTAATCTCCTCTAATCTCCTCTAATCTCTTCCAATCTCCTCCAATCTCCTCTAATCTCCTCTAATCTCCTCTAAACTCCTCCAATCTCTTCCAATCGCATATAATCTCATATAATCTCCTCTAATCTCCTATAAACTCCTCTAATCTTCTATAATCTCAAATAATCTCATATAATCTTCTCCAATCTCCTCTAATCTTCTCTAATCTCCTCTAATATCCTCTAATATCCTCTAATCTCCTCTAATCTCCTCTAATCTCCTCTAATCTTCTCGAATCTCCTATAATCTCCTCTAATCTCTTCCAATATCTTCCAATCTCCTCTAATCTCATCTAATCTCCTCTAATTTCCTTTAATCTCCTCTAATCACCTCCAGTCTCCTCTAATCTCCTCTAATCTCCTCTAATCTCCTCTAATCTCCTCTAATCTCCTCTAATCTCCTCTATTTTCCCTTATCTCCTCTAATTTCCTCCAATCTCCTATAATCTCTTCTAATCTCCTCTAATCTCCTCTAATCTCCTTTAATCTTCTCTAATCTCCTGTAATCTCCTCCAATCTCCTCTAATCTCCTCAAATCTCCTCTAATCTCCTCTAATCTCCTCAAATATCCTCTAATCATCTCTAATCTCCTCTAATCTTCTCTTATCTCTTCTAATCTCCTCTGATTTCTTCGATTTTAATTGTCGTGTTTCGTACTCACAGCCTTCTGAATATATCTATTTAGGTGGAGATCGTCCCTTGCGACGCCAAGGGCACGGAGTACGTCGAGGAGGACGACGTCTTCGTGGATACTCCAGAGGAGCTCATAGGCCAGGAGCTCCATTTCAAGTTCAAGATCTTGAACTGCCGTGGGTTGCCTACGCGCTACAAGGTGAGGAAAGTGCACAATAAATACGTCGACTAAGTAAAGAATATGATTGAAAATAATTTTTCCAGCTTTGTAATATCAAATTATGACAGGCTACAGGATAAACCCGAGCGGATTTTCCTGATATGTACCCATTTGCAATCAGCTCACGGGCAGATTAAACTGGGTGAAATGAGTGTGTAATTCAATAAACTTCATTTATTGCATGCTAAAATTTATCCAGCTCAAACCTCTACAAATATCATCTTTTCATGGTGATCGCTCAACAGGCGGAATATGGGGTCATCGTGCCAATGACCACTACACTGACTGCCTAACAGTCGGGCCCCATGTGTCATCATGTCATTGACCACTCCACGGGGACCGTCAAACAGACGGTCTCCTGAGCCATCTTGCCAATGACCACTTTACGAACTACCTCATATTGTTATTTTGTGTCTTTCCAGACAAGATATCCAATCCCATTAAAACCACTTCTACTCTCCACTTCAACGACTCTTTTTTTACACTTCATGTGCTTGTAGGACATATACCTACCTACTCTATATTTACACCCTCCTCCTTGCCTGCTCGTAGGACGTGTACTGCTCGTACATGATGTACCTCGACAAGGAGGACACGTGCACCAAGAAGCTGAGCAATACCAGCAACCCTGACTACAACCATGTGAAGCAGTATGACTTCAAGGCCGTCACTCCACAGGTGAGTCAACCGCAGGCAACCAATTACAACGCTTATGTAGAGGTCACCCTACCAAACACCGTCCTCGTGGGCTATCTGGGTCTCAATAGGCTTTAAAATCTCCGATCTGTGATTTATGGCACTAACCTGGCTCTGGGTTTCTAAGACCATCTGTGACTATGTCCTTCTATAAATCTCGGACACCCATGTCTCTTAACCACCGTTTATGACTCTTCTTGAAT
>SDVV010003483.1:0-21312 GCA_016164225.1 Gammarus roeselii | reverse complement strand
GAGCAGTGATTCTTCTAAACAGTGTGACCAGTTTTCCTATTACACAGTGCGAACAGTGATTCTTCTAAACAGTGTGACCAGTGATCCTACTACACAGTACGAGCAGTGATTCTTCTAAACAGTGTGACCAGTTTTCCTATTACACAGTGCGAACAGTGATTCTTCTAAACAGTGTGACCAGTGATCCTACTACACAGTACGAGCAGTGATTCTTCTAAACAGTGTGACCAGTTTTCCTATTACACAGTGCGAACAGTGATTCTTCTAAACAGTGTGACCAGTGATCCTACTACACAGTACGAGCAGTGATTCTTCTAAACAGTGTGACCAGTTTTCCTATTACACAGTGCGAACAGTGATTCTTCTAAACAGTGTGACCAGTGATCCTACTACACAGTACGAGCAGTGATTCTTCTAAACAGTGTGACCAGTTTTCCTATTACACAGTGCGAACAGTGATTCTTCTAAACAGTGTGACCAGTGATCCTACTACACAGTACGAGCAGTGATTCTTCTAAACAGTGTGACCAGTTTTCCTATTACACAGTGCGACCAGTGATTCTTCTAAACAGTGTGACCAGTTTTCCTATTACACAGTGCGACCAGTGATTCTTCTAAACAGCGTGACCAGTTTTCCTATTACACAGTGCGAGCAGTGATTCTTCTAAACAGTGTGACCTGTGATCCTACTACACTGTGCGAGCTGTGATTCTTCTAAACAGTGTGACCAGTTTTCCTACTAAACAGTGCGAGCGATGGTCCTCCTATACAGTGTGAGCAGGGATCCTTCTAACATGTGAAAATTGAAAGGGATCTGCCAGAACATAACAGGAAATTAAATTATAATGCCCACTGGTACAATCGCTAATCAGCCCGGTAGAAAGTGAGGACGTCGGCACCTCGTTTAGGTCAGATATTCTGCTAAGACATGGGGATTGTAAGGTTTATACTGGGGGCGGAGACTCGTCCATGAGATATTCATTTGTTCGTTTGTTGAGTTTTTTCTATTTTACGACATTAATGATGGATTCAATTTGAGGTTACAGCTGTGAGGCGCATAGGTGAGAAATTCATTCGCATTAACAAATGTGAAAGTCCAATATAGAAAATTGGCTGACTAATGGTTAGTAAGTCTAATGGAAACCACAGCACGTACCTAAGCAGTGCGTCGCAAGTAGTCAAAAATCGCAATTGTATATTGGAACACTCGAGTCAATTTGATGTCATTAAATCATAGGGCAATTGGCATCCCAGGCCGTGTTTTTTGTTTCTGACGTGGATCAATATTGGCGTTTTTAATTGGTAGAAGTCAACGTCCCGCAGAGAGACCGATTCCGCCAGAGTCGAGCAGATCTGTCTTGTGTTGTAAATGTTGAGTCTGTCCGTTGTGCGTCTCCTCCAGACTGAAGAATCATCGATGATTCGTGCAATTTGATTGGGGGCAACCTGGCAGTGAAATATGTCTGTATAAGAAAATCTCTAGTTGACTCAAATGGCTTCCTCCACCCAGGGTGAGACGTTTTAGCTATGGGGTGATATCCCAGAGAACGAAAACCTCTTAGAGGGTTGAGGTAAAGTAGTTTGGCGGCCGGGTCCCCAGGCGGTTGTACCTACCTGACCGGTCAAATGTCTGACGGGTCCTGGCACAGCAGAGATGTTACCTCCTCGACTAGCTTGTTTAACTTTAATCTGATTTGAGACATGACCTTTTGTGATAACCGTTTACACTAATAAGTTTCTCAAGCAATTCGTTTGAAATTCGTACACTCCGGGTAAATGCATGTATTCTGTGCCAATGACATGTGGTCGACAGAGGGACAGGAGACCACGTGAATGCAACGAAGCATCCAGTCGACAAAATATGAAGAATTGATCTTATCTTTGCTCAGGGTCCCAAGAGATAACTCTATATACCTGATCCAGGTTCACTGTACCTGATGCCAGGATTACTCCCTAAACCTGATCCAGGTTCGCTGTACCTGAAGACACGCTTACTCCCTAAACCTGATCCAGGTTCACTGTTTCTGATGCCAGGATTACTCTCTAAACCTGATCCAGGTTCTCTATACCTGATGCCATGCGCACTCTCTAAACCTGATCCAGGTTCTCTGTACCTGATGCCAGGCTTACTCCCTAAGCCTGATTTCGCACTCACTTTGTGCTTGTTTGACGCTCACAACTCAAACCTCATTCCGGGCTCACTCTGTACCTGCTCCACGCTTGCTCTCCAAGTCTGCTTTTAGGTTCACTGTGTGCTTGCTTCCACGCTCACTCTGCATCTGTTCCCAGGCTCACTTTGTATCTGCTTCAGGCTCACTCCGTATCTAGTTTTTATCTCATGCTATACTTGCATCCAGGTTAACTTGGTACCTTCTTCCAGAATCACACTGTTCCTGTTTTCAGGCTCACTCTGTACTTGCTGCCAGGCTCACTCTGTACCTGTTTCCTAGTTCACTCTCAACTTGCTTCTCAAGCACTTTACCTGCTCGCTCTTTACCTGCTTCCCGGTTCACTTTGTAACTGTTTTCAAGCACACTCTCTGTACCTTGATTTCTGGTTGACTTCACCTGCCTCCATGTTCACTCTGTATGTGATTTTAGACTTCCCATGTACTTGCTTTCAAGCAAATTTTTGGTACCTGATTTCTAACTCACACTCTACCTGCTTCCAGGCTTACTCTGTACCTGCTTCCAGGCTTACTCTGTACCTGCTTCCAGGCTTACTCTGTACCTGCTTCCAGGCTTACTCTGTACCTGCTTCCAGGCTTACTCTGTACCTGCTTCCAGGCTTACTCTGTACCTGCTTTTCATGCTCACACAGCTGTTGGTTCCTAGCATGTGCTTCTTACTATCGGTTACAAAGATAGACCTTATTTTTAGTTTCACGTTTTGGTAACGACATCCCTGCGCCGAGATAGTAGGTTTTATAGTATGTATTTACATAGTTGCATTTCCTCCAGACGTTGGGCTGTAAACATACAACCATAAAAACTTACCGAACTACAAATTTAAATGAAGTTTAAATAAAACGCGAAATTAAAAATAAAGTCTCCATCTCTGTAACCTATAGTACATGCTTTCGAGCTCCCTCTGTACTTGCTTCCAAGTTCACTCTATACCTGATCCGAGTTTTACTCTGTACCTGTTTCCTGCCTTGCTCTGTACCTGTTTCCAAGCTTACCCTGTTTCTTCTTCCGAGTACACTCTCTGTCCCTGCTTCCTAGCTCATTATATGCCTGCGTCTAAGCTCCCTCGGGACTTACCTCTAGACTCACCTTGTTTCTTCTTCCGGGTACACTCTCTGTCCCTGTTTTCTAGCTCATTATATGACTGCGTCTGAGTTCCCTCCGTACTTACCTACAGGCTCACTTTGTTTATTCTTTCGGGTACACTCTCTGTCCCTGCTTTCTAGCTCATTATATGCCTACGTCTGAGCTCCCTCAGTACTTACCTCCAGGCTCACCCTGTAACTGTTTCCAGGTTCACTTTTTAGCTGCTTTCAAGCTCACTATTCACAGGAGATCTCTCCTCATGTCAGCATTTTATAGAGACCTCTTTACTTTTTTTTTGTAGCACCTATATAACTTAAAGACGCACTTTGTTGATTAACTTTTGTGTACACATTATCCAGATAGAACTATGAGTTCACTTTTGTGAATCATGTCTCCTCGTACTAAAAAGAGTTGTAATCGTAGATACTTGTCAAGTAAGTAATGCATGAAGGTCACAACTGCTCATTCTACCTTGTCCTATTTACATTGTCAGTCTATCTACAGAAGCTAGAAAATGGCCTAGCAAATAGTCTAGTCGCAATTAGTTACGTGCGAAGAACTTGTCGAGAGTTTATGTTGCATCAATTTTTCCCTTTCGCATCCTGGGCATGGAAAAAAGCGCACAACCCACACGTCAAGACGTTCCGATACACTGTGACCATAACCCAAAGCCGAAAAAAATGGTAGAGGCCCTGCCAAGGCCCCGAGGCATCTGGCTTCAACGGCGCGCACTCCCCTCTCAGGATATCCAATTACAAAAAACTGTGTCCTTCGACTCAATTTCTATGAACGTAGGCTTATTTACCACAATGAAAACATTTCCTTACCGTACCATGATGCTTGTTTTAATTCTTTTATAAACTTGAAACCATTTATCTCGGATATAGGGAAATAAACTTTACACACAATACGAAAGGGAACTTCCAGGCAGTGAATGTGGCGGGAATTTTCGCCGATTGCGAAGAAGAGGAGGGAGGTGAGGGGGTCAGGGGATCTGGCAATGCTCCCTCAACGTCAACTCCAACTAGATGCCTCCGTCTCTTGAAAGATGGTCCAAAACCACATACACCGTTAAACAAATTTCCTCCCTTTGTGAGGCATGTAGGATTTAACTGCTTCTAGGCTCACTCTGCACCTGTTTCCAGGTTGACTTTTTTCCTGTTTTGAGGTTCACCCAGTACTTGTATCGAGGCTCAATCCGTACCTGCTCCCAGGTTCAAGCTGTATGGCTGCTTCAAACCTAACTCTGTACCTGCTTCCGGGCCCATTTTGTACCTGTTTCCAGGCTCACTCTGCAGCTGCTTCCAGGCTCACTCTGTACCTGAAATTGGGCCCACTCCGTACTTGTTTCCAGGCGAGGTCGAGCTGGAGAGAGTCGTAGAAGGCCGTCCTTCTGAGGCTGGTGGTGGGGTCGAGCCGGTCGAAGTTGCACTGGCCAGGTAGGTTGCGGCCAAGCAGGTGCAGCTGAGCCACACTCATACCGAACTGAGCCTGACGAAAGATTAGACGGCTTTACTAATAATTGAAATGCACTGGCCAGGCAGGTTGCGGCCTAGCAGGTGCAGCTGAGCCACACTCATACCGAACTGAGACTGATGGGAGAATAGACGGTTTTACGAATAAATGAAATGAATTTCAAGCACTATTGGAGAAATGGTTCTACAAAATTTCAATATATTATCTTTCCGTAAACGTTTAGAGTGTTACAGATTTGTTACATTTACTCCGCAATAGTTGTATGGGTTGCATTGTTCAATATCCCAAGTGATATACTGCGGTAATGATCAGTGATTGTATCCTTCTCCTCAGTAGAAGATATATTTGAATGACTATTCCGGAACCTCCCCTCCATATTGAGAAAGCTTTGCAACAGTTAATCAATATTTCATGCATAAAAAAAAGTATTATCCATTTGCATTCTATTTTAAAATTCTGCAACAAATCGGATACTTTTATTTATAAATGTGAAATTCACCAAAAAAAGTTATCCGTCACCCGAAAACCAGCTTCAAGATCGCCTAACATTGCGTAAGTTTATTGATCGATGTCAAGTTAACACAAATCTAGGATCACTAACTCCCTTATCAAGTGATACATTGAAATAATATTTTACAACACTATTAATAAATCATGGATACACCAATGGACTAAATATTGATCTCACAATACATATAATTATACGCATGTATACGTGAATGGAATTGCATTCACATACGCCTGTGTTGTAAACTGTTGTAAACGGTGCGCATGTAACCTCCTTGCCTCGGCAGCAGAGCTCCTCCTCTCTCCCCTTATGGTGAGCCTGGCGACTTCCTTCTGATATGATGGACACACAATTCTTTAACAAGACTATTCACCCGGCCATGTTTGCTACCACCTAATGAACCGGCGTTAAACTCGCACACTTCGGCTTCTTTTACCCCACCATTTCCCAACCTACACAAAACACATCTATGCACTGATATACACATGCAATTCACAGCTCTTGCACAGGCTGATCATAGAGCCATCACGGTCATACAGAGTCACTCCCCGTAAGTGGATGTGGAAGAGTTGTGGTTACTTAAGGGTGACAGGGCTCACCAGGCGAGGAGTAGTTAGTATTTTACCGTAAATGACTTTAGTGAAGGAATAAGATAGAGCTTAATTTGCCGTGGGTAGGGGGTTGACCGGAGTCATTCGGGTGGGTGGCGCGAAGGGGATGGAAAGGGTGGACGGACGAACAGCTTCCGTATTAATCATAAGGTATAGGTTATATATGTTAATAGGATGTATATGTATATGTTAGTAGGTTATATAAATATATGTTAATAGGTTATATAATTGTATGTTAATAGGTTATATAAATATATGTTAATAGGTTAGATAAATAGTACGTTTACATATAGGTTACCTTTGGTATTCGCATTTAAATGCTAGGCATACTGCATTGCAATTCATTGCATGTCATGTTGCATATGTGCAATTTCAATGCTATTCCTCAGAGTGTTTAATGGGTAATAATAAATACATTTATAAGATATTTGATATTGATAATAAATCTAACAGTTCCATAATAATTTACATGCACAATTAAAGGTTAAACCCCACACATATCCTTCTTGCACGAATGTTAATTTCTGGACACGTTCATGATTAATTTTTCAACCTTGCTAACAACTTGATCCGATCACTGTTGATCAATTTACACCTGGCATATATTTAATTAGTTTATTGTTATTTTCTGCGATTGTATTATTTATATCCACGATATTCGCACTGGTTTTCTTTTCGTTTAATATATATCCTGCCATATTATGACCGAATGTCACATCGCACGGATTTGTTTATATGTGTATGAGCTTATTTGTAGATCGAATGAATAGAACATTATTAGCAATGATATAAGTGTAGTTATGATATAAATTTTCAGACGATGCTCGGCGCCTGTTAGGTATCTAACAGGCGTATGTATCTAACCGTATCTTTTTAGCATGCATATATTTATCCAACTTCAGTTTTATAGTCCGTATTACCCGTTCAGCAGGTGATGCTTTCACGGCCTTGTTGTAGGTGCAATAAATGGACATGTTCTTGCTGGTCAAATAAGCTTCAAAGCTTTTGTTCATAAACTAGCTTCCCTGATCTGAACAGATCTGAGTTGTTGGTCATACTAGTTTATTGGATGTAGTATCAAATGCTGCAATCATATTTTTAAATATAATAGCTTTCAAGGGTTGTACACGCAGATATTTGTTGTATACATCAATGACAATCAATAAATATCTAACTCCGTCATTTTTATCTGCATAATCTTTCATATAGACAACATCCGCACAGAGAATCGATCCAGGACGCGCAGCTGTAAACATGCGTCTGGTGAATTTCAAGGGAGCTTGTTTAAATCGTGTAAAAGTCTCTGACCCTTGTAGAAATTTTTCCACATCGTGCCATGTTGTGGACGGACAAATATCCGTATAACTTTGATGTAGGGCCTTCGCGCTAGAGTACGATCCAACAGCATCTGGATTTTAGTTGACACTCTCCATTCTAATTCAATACTAATCTCAAATCTGTCATACATTATATTTTACAGAAGCAACACTTGTTCAAATTCATGTCCTGCAATTTGTGCTCTTATCAAGAGTTTCGAATCCCTTGGGTGTGTGAAATCAACCAAGATGTGCCCATATGGTTTTTGTTCCACATGCATCTTGTATACGGAGATAAACGATTCAATCTTGTCTTATGCTAGGAATGTTTTGCCAAAGTAACGCAATTTGTTTATATCGCGCATACGTAGGATAAGAAAGTGTGTGGTATTCAAAGAAATTGTACGGTGGAATGGATTTGAGTGCAAGAACGATTGGTTTAAATATATTGCACTGATATTTGCGTGGCGACCCCGACAAAAATTATTTGCAATAATACGTAGACTCTGATCCTAACATGAAATCGTCTTACACTACAAGGAGTTTACATTTCGTTTGTTTGAATAATGGATCGAATGCGACTTGTCCTGTACGAATATTTATATTTTCGTGTTTCCTTACAGGAAAGTGCTATGGCCCCGAAACGACACACCATCGAAGCTATCAATGTATTTAGTGATTAATTTTCGAACAAGGACACTCTTCCCACTAGATGAGAACCCGCTCACAAACAATCATGCGGGTTTGTTGAATAGGTTAACGTCTACATACCTAACAGTCTTCATCTTACCCAACAGGTGATACACGACTAACTATTTTTCAATGATCCTTTAATTTATTTATACTTTCTCTCATATGCCGATGTAATCCATCAAGGATGTGCTGAAATCAAGGACCCGTTCGGCATCAATAGGTAATTATCAGCGTGGGCTATATATTTATCTAAAGTTAGATCGGTCATACCAACATCTTTGACATCAACCAATGTGAATTCCGAATGTTTCTTTCAGCAATCGATTTATCTTCGTTAAATCATTACTCATTTTGCTCAACAGATCGTGGTAACAACTCGATCGGGGGTAGGCCAGGTCAACCCGGAACTTCAGGGATGATAAGGTATGTTCAACGAAAATGTTTACATATTTTTGGACTCTGAATTCAAACTATTCCATGATAGAGCAAGATCAGTGTTATATATTATTCTAAATATTCTCGTTTACCTGCAGATCGACGCAGTACCCTCCAGCAAGTTATCCGTATCAGGGCTATCCGCTGGCCAGTCATTGCTCAAACTATCACGGCAATCCTAGGTACGGTAACCCAAACTACCAGCGTCATCCGCTGTCTGTACATTACTACCAGCAATGGCCGTAGCCTTAAGCATAGCAACCTCGACAACCGTGGCAGAGACATGCGTGGCACTACCCGCAACAGACAACAGAAACTGACTTTTACAAAATCGGACATGATGCATTGCAAAGGTTAGTGTATAGAAAATATTTTTTTAATGAGTTTTTATTTGATAAATTATTGCATTTTATTAATAGTGTTAACATCTTCCTTCAGGAACATCTTCACCATTGGTTGAGAAGGCGTTATATAATGATCTGTCCGGTATATCCATCATTGGGGCTTGTCTTCCGAGATTCACTCAAGTGACTGAGATGTACTACGCTCCAGCATCGTAACCTCTTTACTGAGAAAGCTAACTATAAGGTCAGGACTTAGTACAATTCTAGACTTGTACAGTTTTGATTTAGTGTTTAAGGACATAAGCGATATTTCTTCTTAGTTGCACTCCAGTTCCACACTCGACAAATCCTGTCTTATTGAAACAGTCACTTGTTCCTTCATCTTCCAAATGTTCGAGATAACTTTAAATGTTGTTAGTGTCGTTGACATAAAATTGTCATCTTCAATGAATGTAAACCTCTGGAGAGTCCGGTTATAGGTCACTGCAAGATTTCATACTTTTATCAACTCCATTTTCCGGACTAGTTGATCAATCTTGAGGCGGAGGATGTTTACTCGACGAGAAGCTGATGATGTGTGTGTCCATTGCCTCAGCGATGCCAGTTTTATATGACCCCACCGCTGAAGGCTGACATACAAGTTACAACATATATATCGGTTTCGTATTGTTTTGGTTCTGATTTCGATTTGATTTGGTTTTGATGTCATGCATCTGTCAGCGTATGACCTGTGGTGGTGGGCTAGCCTCTTGCCCAAGTTATCGCACACTGTTGTATAAAATGGCGAATGCCGCTGCTCAGACATTATTTGTGCTCTTGATCTTGTTTGTGACGGCCATGTGTTCTGCTCTCGATGTTAGTAGTGTCAGTTCTAGCATGTCTATTTCTTTTTTATCGTAGAGATATCTTCCTGTAACTTTGTTAGTCTATTTTTTTATGGTTTTAAAGACATCTCCGTTATTTGTTAATCTAATTTGTATTGTTTTATTCTTGTAGGATGAAATAAAACGATATGATGATGGCGGATATATCATTGCTGAAGGATGCAGGGAGTGTCTGCATCCCATACCAAAATGAGGTTTGTTCGCCCCTTGCATGCCCTAGCGCAAGCATCGCAATGTCCGCAAGCCCTAGCGCAAGCCCGCAACCCGGTGCTGCTGCTGCTGCTGATCCGTCTTCGGAACAACCCGGTGTTCAGCCTACTGCTCCGGAACAACCCGGAGTTCAGCCTGCTGCTCCGTTTTCGGAACAACCTGATGTTCCGCCTACTGCTGATCCGTCCTTGGCACTGTATCCTTTTGGACAATTCGTTACTCAGGCAACTGATGATCCGTCTTTGGACCCATTCGTCGCTCAGGCTACTGATGAGTTGGCTCCTTTGCGTGAGCCTATATTTTATCCGCCTACCTCTATAGGAATATTGGAAAACATTTTTGTAATTTCAAAAATTTATACCATACACTAAGCATGTCAACATATCTTCCTTGATTACATTAGGACGTGAGGAATTAGTGGAACACACTGAATCTAAAATAGGTACATTCCAAAGACTCCAATGCATCGTGAATGTTAAAATGAGCAAAATAAGGGAGGATGCATCTGTAGATTTTAAGACTGGGTGATCAACACAAAAGCGATCCAGCTAACAAAAACCGTACTTTTGAGTAAGTAGATTGAGGATCTCGGGGTTGATTTACAGAATAAATTAGGAAAACAGGAGCAAGAAGGTAGTGGCTGGAGCATTAATACAGTAACCAGTGTTGAGCTAAAATCCTACAAGACGGGTGTTAATGGAACAAAAAAATGCGCGACCATGTTTCTTGGCCCAAAAATGTTCAGACCGGCACCATATTGTCAATATCAAGATAAAATAACAATAATTGCGTGCTCACTAGTATGATTGCCCACTTCCACTTGAAGCAAGAAACAAATCTTTTAAAGGAAAGACGACAGTCGGAGCGTACTTATCCCCCGCATAAAGACACATACTTTAATTTTCCATGCCCTGCCTTGGACACACTTGTTGCTTTAGAAGATTTACCCATTTTAGAAAGGGAATGTGAAGTTAACATTAGACTCTATCACTCACATAAGAGAAGGAAGGTTATGGTCTGGTCAGTGTATGCAGGGGCAGTTTAGAAGCCAGTGAGGAGCGCACGATCCATCTTGTGCAAATCTTAGATGCCAAACCATGTTGCGCTCATATCGTGTTTCATTACATTTATGCGCGCATTTAGAGATCATAGGTTGATTAACATTTTTTTTGTCATTCTGCAAGCAGGGCATGGATGAAAGCAAAAAAGCTGAACACGTAAAATTGTGTTCATCCAGTACAGGCTTGCAAAACATCAGTATGCCTGAAAAAGATAAAATGTACCAATTCACAGCCATGCATGCAACAATGAAACCACCCGTTGCTTGTTATTATGACTGTGAACATGTGATGGAGCCATGCCAAGAGGGAAAACATGTGGTTAACATAAACAAGTAGTGCATGTACAGTTATACTCTAGTGGATGAAGACGGAAAATTGTTAGGCCCAAAGTAGTCGATTCGACTTCAGTTCCGCTTGAGGAGATGGAGACACATCTCGTCAAGAATATGTCGCTGGATTATAATGATTACATGGACACCTTCTCATTGTTCCCCATCCCCGTCTTAACAAAACAAGACTTAAAAAAATATTGCGATAGCAAAACATGTGAGTGCTGCGGGGACACTTTTGGATAAAAAGAAAATCAAAGAGTTCGCCACCATAATCATTACATCGAGGGTGTTTTTGGACCCAATAAAGAAGTGATATCTGGCAACTATATAGGGGCTCTGTGTTCGAATTGTAACATAAGGATCACAAAGAAACTCAGGTTCATACCTTGTATAGCTCACAATGCGCCGGTTTATGACATGAGATTTTTAATAAGAGGATTGGACAGCAAAAATTTCTCGAATATTCGTGTGTTACCAAAATAGTCAGAAAAAAGGTTCAACATCTCTGTCTCCTTGAACGATGCCACGAGCAAGTACGGTGTCAAGTTTATCGACTCCTACTCGTTCTTCAACTCAAGTTTAGACAGTCCTGACAAAAATCTTAGAAATAGTGGCCATGACATGCCGCTTCTCAAATCCCATCTCACAAATCTCGGCTACAGTGACAAGGTTCTAGAACTCGCCATCACATCGGATTCTGTGCTGGACCAAACATACATCCCATCGCAACAAGATTTTTATAGTCATTTTCGAGGCAAAGGAATATTGGACTCTGATTATGCTGAAGTGATTGAAATGTGGCAGGCAGCCAACTGCAAGACCTTTCGTGACTACATGATCATTTACCTCCTCATCGACACGTTGCTACTGACAGAAGTCTTCCAAAAGCTTAGGGAGACCGTGACACGCCACTACACCCTGGACCCTGTTCATTTTGTGAGCGCCCCGGCTTTGCAATGCAAGCTGCCTCCTACGAAGGCAAGATTAAACTGGAACTGGTAAAAGATATCGATCTACTCCACTTGATTGTCATAAATCCACGAGGTGGATTAAAAACATTGACAAAAGGTCTTACCAAGATAAACAATCACCGATGCAAAGACTTTGACCCTAAACTACCTTTGTCTTCAGCAGCAATGTGGGACTTCAACAGTCTTTATGTGGATGCTTGAGTGAGCCCTTATCATTGGCAAAATCTACGAGCTCACACCCGAAGAAATTCGAGCCTTCGACTTTGTAAACGCGGACTGTTCTGGCGAGTACACGTATATTGTCTGTATCGATCCCCTAGTCAGCGGCAAAGTTGCACAAAAAATAGATGAGCTGCCACTACTGCTACATCACAAAGAAGTCAGCTTGGACGATGTTTTGCCCTTCACAAAAAATTTCTTGGCAGGCTCGGAACATCTCAAAAATAGGAAACGAGCAGATCGTAAGCTGATTGCTAGTCATCTACCTCAAACTGACTGCCTCGTGGCCCTGGAATTATTGCAAGAACTCCTCAGGCAAGGTTTGGAAGTCACCAAGGTTCATCGAAATTTTCGAATCAAACAGAAACTTGTCTTCAAATCCTTCATTATGAAAATGATCCAAAATCGTCATGAGTCTACGAACTCCATCGAAAAGTCCCTATACAAGTTTTTATCAAACAGTATATACGGGAAACTTATATTCAATCCGCTCAATAGAAGTCTAGAGGCAAAGGTCGTGTGCACATCCAACGAGTTTCGAAAACACGCTGCCAGCGCTCCCTCCCCCCCTCCTTGAAAAACTGCTACGCCATCCGCCCCGCAACAGGGATCATGATCCTCAAGCAAAATATATCCGAATGGTTCACCCCCTCCAAGTTGGATTCTACGTGCTTGAGAAAGCTAAAGCAAGAGTCTACAGCTTCTTATATGACACACTAAAACGCAAATACGTTGACAACGTCTCGCTCATCTACTCAGACACTGACTCGTTGCTGCTTCAGTTCAAAGGTGTGGATGACATTGAGACCGAAATGCGGCAAGCTCATCTGGCTGGATACATGGACTTCTCCATCTACCTCATAAATAATTCCTTGTACGATGAATCAAAGAAAGGACAGCTAGAACTACTGAAAAGTGGAACAGCCAACTACTACCCGAGTGAAATTTATTGCTTGCAACCAAAGTGTTACAGTATGTTGCTCGAGTCCGACGCCACATCATCAGCTGCAAAAGAGGTCAATTACCAGACACAAGCCAAAATCAGACATGAACAATAACGAGACATCCATAACCAGAAAACATACACACACTTTGAGACCATACACAACATCCGCACACAAGCATACCCGCTTCAAACTGTATGTTTTATTAAAAATGGTCTCAGTAAATTTAATCGCTACTATCTTGACGCGTGCGCAACTCTTGCCTATGGGCATCCAGATATTCCTAAAAAATCCATTGAAGTTGATCTTACCGTCACTAAAAAGAGGAAGCAATGTGTCGTGGATGATGATGTCGATGTAAAAATGGAATTAACATGGAAGAGACGACGTAAGCCGGGTGAGGCCGTCTTTGACGAGTGTACTAGGGTGATTGACGAAAGCACGTCCACGTCTTCAGGTTTTATTTTGTAAATGTTCCTAACATGTTGTAAATATGAACATATGTAAATAAATAAATATATACATAAAAATGAATATTTCATTGCTCAACTAGTCAGAGTACATATTGATGTCTACAAGCGGTTTGTTGTCAGTATGACGTAGGACCCAGTGCAGGATGCAAGAACCGGAGGACTTTTTTGTCTATGTCTAATCGCTGGGCAGTAGCCAATTGTACGAAAACAATTCATCTTCAAGTTTTACTAACAACATTTATCCAAGACTACAGCTACAGGGAGAGTGGAGCGTTGGACTTGTAGAAGTATTCTAAAATGACTGGTTTAAGATAAAAAGCACGATGAACAGTACAACATTGTATTCTACGTAGACTATTTTAATGATAAAGATAAAAGAGTCGGGCATGAAACTGCTTTGTTTGTTCCTAGCGAAAATATCTAAAGCAGTACATTGGAAGAACACATCTCCGAGCTAGAAATCAATATCAGAAAAAGTCTGTTAGAGAAACGAATCGTTAGAGATGAAGGAAAATTGTTTGAATATGATAGTGCCACACAACGCATAATGTTCAACGCCTTTATTCTACAAAACATGTCGTAATTCAAATATACTGAAGCTACGGTGAATTGGTACTTTGTTGGAGATAGATCGGCTGATTTAATGGGTGGAGCGATGTGTAAATAGAATGTCGGTGAGGGTGCCGTAAGCGAAAAAATGTCCTTTATGCATGATTATGTACGCTACATAAACGTTTACTCAGATATTATTTCACACAGTTTTATGAACGACAAGCAAGTCTATATTCTTGATGTTATTCCAATTAATAAATCTTATTCATTTACGCGTAGACATGTCAAATCTAATAAACACAGCATAGTCATATTGATTCCATTCCCATCGATCTGCGAGATGGTAATGGCGGGATCATCCCGTTCAAGGATGGTGGATCGAGCATATGCGTATTGCATTTTAAAAGAAGCTAGAGCCATATAAATATAACTCTGGATATAAATAATGTCATTTGGTAACTAGCAATCACGAGGGTGGTATATGCATATCCGTTGTACAAACAATACGAAGTTTCATTCGCGAAGCGTATACAAATAAGCGGTGGAAGCTTACATGAAATTGACAGATTCACAAGTCCGATCTCATACCAGAGGGGTAGCAGATTATTCTGAACCATAGCCAGTCTTGTAAGACGTGCATTGCCTTTTCTATGAAAAACTGTACTGATTGCAGCTGCTGATATGGCTCGAAACATGGCTCACGGTTACTCGGAGCAGAAAGATATTCGAAAATCAACCAAGAAACATGAGATTGCTACACTCAACAATGTTGTAAAGAAAGTCATGGTTGGAGGCAGGATTACAGGAAAAGAAACGAAAAAACGCAAATCAAAAAAGAACTGTGTAAGAAAGATGAAGTCGTATCGTCCATTATTAAAATTACTCACCTGAAACTAGCATTAACGTTAGTTGCAGGTGAGGTTCTATACAGACAACATGTTTGACGGATTATCTCTCAACTTGACAGGGCTAGAAGCCCCTACGGAAAACTATGAAATGGGCCTGATTGATGCTTCCCCCCGGCAACAAAAAATATTTAATTGAATAAAGTATCGAGTCAAAATTTGAAATAAATTATCTAAGTACAAACAGCAGCCTGTATGATGGTAGAATTGCCGATTCCTTTATATAATTTCATATTCTCGGGTCGGATAATGAAATGATCGACTTGAGCTCGTTAACTGCAGAACTGAAAATCCGTATTAGAAATACAGATGGAAGCGCGTTGGCCGCCGCTGCACATGTTACACTAGTTGACAGATTTTTTCATCTCATGTTCCAAAGTCACTCTCAATTCCTAAATGGTGTTCAATGTTATACGACACTACTGAATAATCTCAACACCTATACATCCATGAAAAGCTCCGATATAAACAATAAAGGATTGAATATGATGTATAAATCACTGCAAGCACTCATTCCAGATACCATCGTCGCAGCGAATTTTGCTAATCAAAACGAAAATGAGGTTTGGATTCATGAAAGTGTACGTCATGGTATACATATGATGAGACCACTAAATTTTGATGTAGCCGGTAGCAACAGTCATCTATAGGATAATGTCAGCGTAAATATACGATTGGAGCTGGCAAAACCAAGTAGCGTTCTTCTAACAAATGACAATGAAGAATGCATCTATTAAGTTTGATTCATGCAAATTATGGTGTAAAAAGTTTATACCCTACCGTACAGCTTTGCTTACTCTAAATAAAGCGCTCACAAAAAGCAATGACATGATTGAATACATGTTCGATGGACCTATTGTCAAAACAATCGTGTTTCCTACGGGTCAAAACTCCATCTCCATTGATTCCCTCTTCAACGTGGTTGTTCCACATAAATTAGCTCTATTTTTCATTGATCAAGTGGCACATAACGGAACATATGTTCGCAATCCAAATTACTTCCAGCATAACGACATCACAAACGTTATTGTCGATGTAAACGGAACTGCGTTACCAACATTAGATCATCGTTTCTCAGAGTGTGCGCCCAAGCATACCATCAAACACTTTCGGCTCTAGTGACGCGTACCAGCTCTCATCTCATCACAAGACAAAATTTCCCTGCAGGAAAACTATGTTTGTTATAGATACGAGGCCAACCGACTCTAAAGATGTCAATAACCCAGAATAAGAGCAAACATACGTATAACGGTGAATTGCGAAAATCCGCCCATTACGAATACGATCTTGTTCCTGGTAGGTTATACACTCGGCGTCGTCCAAATAAATTCGGCAAAGAGGGTATTCCCCAACTATCTACAGTAAACATGGATAGTAATCAAATTGATAATATATCCAGGAGCGATCCAATGATGAAAAGTGCGTATATAAGGTATATTGCTGAAAACAGAATGCCCATGCATCCAATGAATAGCTACGTGATTATTAACAGCGAAAGCGATCCTAATAAAATGGGTCATTGGATCCTACTATTCAAAAACGATAGCAAACACTACATTTTCGATTAGTTTGGGTTTAATCCAGAAATGTATGAAGGAAATATAGCTTCGTATTATAATACTCATGCAAAAATACAACTTGTACTACAGAAACCGGTCCAAAGTGATCAATCCTTGGTTTGTGGAGCTTATTGCTTTTTTTTTTGCGTATTATCTATGTTAAAATATATCTGCCAAAAATATAATCGAGCGATTCTCCAACAGCAAAGACGTAGAAAGGATGCCAAGGTTCAAAAATTCATCATGAACGTGTCTAATAATCAACATTCGTGCAAGAAGGATATGTGTGGGGTTTCAACCTTGAATACTGCACGTAAATTGTGATGTAACTGTTAGATTTATTATCGATAAAAAATATCTCATAAATGTATGTTATTATTTCCCCTAAACACTCAGAGGAATAGCATTGAAATTGCACATATGCAACATGACCTGCAATGAATTGCAATACAGTATGCCTAGCATTGAAATGTGAATACCATAGGTAATCTATATGTAAACGTACTATTTATATAACCTATTAACATATAATTACATAACCTATTAACATATAAATATATAACCTATTACCATAAATTTATATAATCTATTAACATATATTTAGATAACCTATTAACATATATAACGTATACCTTATGAATAATCCGAAAGCTGTCCGTCCGTCCACCCTTTCCGCCCCCTTCGCGCCGCCCACCCGAATGGCTCCGGTCAACGTTCTACTCACTGCTAATTAAGCCCAATCTTCTTCCTTCACTAAAATCGTTTACGGTGAAATACTAACTACTGCGAGGCTAAAGCGCGGGCACCACACGGGCCTTCAGGAATACTATCGGAAGAGCAACGCCCCTTCCGATCTCTGCCTGCGGTGCTGTGGCGCACCCAATCCTTGCCCCGGTCGCATTGATTAACCTCTCTCATCTTTACGGTGAGCTTGGAGACTTCGTTGTCCCGGCTGAGTTGCTCTCTCTCCCTCGCCCTTACTGCGAGCTTGTCGATTTCTTAGCTTCGGTCGTATTGCTCCCCCTCCCTCCCCTTACGGTGAGCTTGGCGATTCCCTTGTTCGGCTGCAGTGCTCCCCATCCTCTTACTTACGGTGAGTTTAGCAACCTCTTTGCCCCGGCCGCAGTGCTCCCCTTCCCTCAGCTCCGCCTTGACCCTAGCTTCGAGAGGCCCTTCTAGCAGCTTGTCGAGGCGGTCGAGGGGCGGCAGGCTCGGACTGAGCACTTCCGAAAGGAGGCACATCTGCTGGGCGGATCACTGGCTAGTGGTGCTAAGCAAAAAAGGATGACACTCTACTGATGAAAACCTTACAAGATTCTGTTGACTGGGACTAATCCAGACAGCGGGAGAGTTCCGATAGAAGTTGTCTCCAATGTAAAACAATTACGGTAAAAACAGTTCTTTGCGCGTCAACTTCGAATACCGCATTGAAACAAATTTTACAGTGGATTTCCATTCAAAAACGTCATCCCGTTGAAGATAATTTGCTGTGATCATCGTCAATAATCGTGCTATTTCGACAAAGTAAACGGTGCACACCGGCGCACTGAAACGAACTTCTTCAGGTTAACATTTTTAGATCGGCCGTTCATCAGACTCGACACAGTTTTCGGACTTCGAGCGACAAAGAGGTGAAGTGCAGACAGCATTTTATGACGAATTGTTAATAGTTCGAATATGTGTGTTGCATACGTCATTTTTCTCTTTCCGTGTTTTTTTTTGTAGTTGTTCACTGATATTGATCTCACGCGTGAGTTTCATTTGTTTCAGTATTGAAGTCATTCACGAGTGTGCTGTTTGCCTTCCTTCTCGAGGTGAACTAATTAACGAATGCATATTAGCTCGGCAGATTCAATGCACATGTTTCTTCAATTGTTACAGAAAACAATTATACAACTGTTATAAAAACACACCTGGAAATGCTATTCTAGGTCATGATTTGAACATATTCAAGCTATATGATTTTGTAATGAAAATTATAGTTTAATAATATTGTTAGTGACGCTGAAAAATAAAACGACGTTGTTCAAAGTAACTATGAAAAATTATATATTTGTGAATTATACGCTGGATATTGTGCTGCATCTGTAAATGTTGAGAAGCGTGTTTCATCTGAAAATGTTCAGTAGCGGGCTGCATCTGTAAATGCTGAGTAGCGTGCTCCGTCGAGAAATGTTGAGTAGTGTGCATCATCTGTAAATGTTGAATAGCGTGTTTTATCTGTAAATGTTGAGTGGCTTGTTTCATCTGTAAGTGTTGAGTAGCGTGCTTCATCTGTAAATGTTGAGTAGCGTGCTTCATCTGTAAATGTTGGGTAGCGTGTTTCATCTGTAAGTGTTGAGTAGCGTGTATCATCTGTAAATGTTGAGTAGCGTGCTTCATCTGTAAATGATGAGTAGCGTGTTTCAATTGTAAATGTTGAGTAGCGTGCTTCATCTGTAAGTGTTGAGTAGCGTGTTTCATCTGTAAATGTTGAGTAGCGTGTTTCATCTGTAAATGCTGAGTAGCGTGCTTCATCTGTAAATGTTGAGTAGCGTGCTTCATCTGTAAACGGTACAACAACTTCCAAACATTAGCCAACGGACAAATTCGAACCCTTCTTTCTAACATTGTTGGCTCGTTATGCATCTTTTGATTTTTATCTAGTGTTTTAAATGAAACATAAATGCACGAGTATGAAACACTTCGGCACAAATTTCTCTTCTTACTTCTTATGTCACTGCGCACGAGAGTTCAATAGATGAGGGAGCTAGGCCCCAGAAAAAAATATTTATGTACTTGAGAAGCATATAGTCTGGAGTATCTTAGTGAAGCCTTCTCATATTCTATATTCTTTGTGAATTATTCAACTTGCGCCTGTAGAACATGTAATTGCATGAATTTCATCAATCCGAACCTAATTGTAAACATAATTACATCAACATTGTTGAAGTGCACTTAGGCTAAAAATATGGGAAAGCTTCGGTGTCAACGCTTTCTCGTTTCAAGGCTACTTTCAAAGTCCATGGTACACTTTGGAATGTTATTTATGTGACATCACAAATATTACTTCTGTGTATTCAGGTAGATGATCCAGTTGGTGAATCCTGCAGCTGAGCTGTTTTGACTCATGTTTTATTGTTCACCGTGAACGGTCTCGCGCCCACCACGAAGTTTATTAAGTTCACGTTCAAAACGACGACACAAAAGCTGCGAACAAACTATTTTCAGCCCGCTGCTCAATGGACAAGTCAAAACAAAAACATGCGATGCCGATTAGCGAGTTATACTATACTTAAATATGTGTCTTACATATAATAACATGTACGAGAAAATTTGAACAAAAAGAGTTTTTAATTCATTCAGAAATGGTTAAGCAATTTATTGATCACGTCACAACTTCGGCGTTCTGAGTTTATCCGCACATTAGCTTTAATAAACCAGTTTTTTAAGGTAACAAAAATGAGGTCACTTGGGGTGACGCCTGTGAACGTTACTGTGTTGCCTTATCAAACCAGACTGAGTTCAGAGTAAGGTGACCATTTTGGTGAGTCGGGTAACACACTCGAACACGAAGAACTAGAGGCAAACTGCTCTGGTACAGTAGGAGTTTGTCTGAACATCGACAAATTAGATCTAGTATATTTGTTATTTATTTGTAGTTTGATTGTTTAATTAAGAATAATAAAATATTTTTATAACATATTTCGTTTAAATATACATTTTCATAAGTACATGCACGTCACTGCAGTAAAATGGTAATTACGTTTTGTCATTAAGCACTGCTGAACCCACCTCAATGATGGTTTAGTGGGTGAAATAGTAACAACACATTCCATTCATAAAGCGTAATTTCAAACTTTTTCATCGAGCTGCAACTGCAAAACAGATTTTTCATGCATGTATTTCCGACTATCACCACAAGAGAGGATCAAACTGAAATGAAATAAAAATACGAACCATATGATTGATTGATTGATTAAAAATAGTAAAAAAAGAAGAAGTGGATGTACCAGGCTTTAAATGGTGGATAACCATTTAGTATAAACCTCTAAAGTACGGGCCTTGGTAAGAAGTAATACATGAGTAGATAGTATACCACCGAAACGGCCCAAAAATATAGACCACCGAAACGGCCCAGAAATATAGAACAACGAAACGGCCCAAAAATATAGACCACCGAAACGGCCCAAAAATATAGACCACCGAAAATTGCCCTGGGAATACTTACTGCAAATATGCTTTTTGTGGAGGAATTAGATTGGCAATAATTAGTGACTCTATGTATGCTTTTGTGGAGGAATTAGATTGGCGATAATTAGTGACTCTATGTATGCATTTGTGAAGGAATTAGATTGGCGATAATTAGTGACTCTATGTATGCTTTTGTGAAGGGATTAGATTGGCGATAATTAGTGACTCTATGTATGCTTTTGTGAAGAAATTAGATTGGTGATGATTAGTGATTGCAAATATGCTTTTGTGAAGGAATTAGATAGACGATAATTAGGATGTATATTATTTGTTAATGTGTCTGACTCAGGCGCTGTATTTCTCGGACATTGTAGT